>PITA01001563.1:87561-190321 GCA_004023965.1 Spilogale gracilis | reverse complement strand
TGTTCCTGAAACGCTTCCTGCCACTGGGGCCTCAGTTCTCTCCCAGTGTCCCTCCACCTGGAACCATCTGCCCCAGAGAAGCACCTGCCTCACTTCCCCCATAAGGTCTCTGCTCACATGTCACTTCCCTCCTTTCCCTGACTGCCCACCTAAAGCGCACACCCCACATCTCCCTCTTCTCTCCCCTTATCGTGCTTTGTTTTCCTTCATAGCAGTGATAACGTCCCATTATATGTTGTCTATTGTCCTGATGGGATCGACACGCAATGAGACCCACTCCTTTTAACCTGCAGTTCTGAGTGTTGACAGAAGCAGGCAGACCTGTAGTCACAATCAAGATACAGAATATTTCCATCACGCCCCCAAATTCACCCGTGCCCCCTTGGAGTCAGCCCCTCTCCATCTCTTCCCCAGCAGCCACCTATCTGTTTTCTGTCCTCATAGATTTGCCTTTTCCAACTATCACATAAATGGAATCATCTAACAGGTGGCTTCTTTCGCTTAACATAATGTATGTGGGATCCATGCAGGGTGTTGGATATCATATTTCAAGCCCTTTGATCACTGCCTAACACTCTCTTGTGTGGGTGGACACCGGTTTGTTTGTCCTTTCCTGCTTGAGACCATTTGGATGGTTTTTAGTTTGGGGTGGATGTGATTGATTACAGCTGCTCTAATCACTTGTGATCAAGTTTTTGTGTACACGTAAGTTCTCGTTTGGGGGCTAAGGACTAGGAGCAGGGTTGTTGAGTCGTATAGTATGTGCATGTTTAACTTCGTAAGAATCAGGCAAAGCCTTCTCCAGGGAGGTCAGACCATTTCACATTTCCTCTAACAAAGCACAAGGGGTGTGGTGGTTTGTGAGATGAAATCTACAAACAGTTGGCCAGATGGAGCTGAGGAAGAGCCCCGACCCACCCCCTCAACCGCAGCCTGCCCCCAACGGTCCGGACCTGGTCAGTGAGTACAGTTCCCTCTAATTTCTGCTCCCCTTCTAACTCATGACCCCCTTAAAAAGCCAAATATGCTCCCTAACCAATCACAGGGGATGCCCCCTTCCGGTTAGCCGCCTGCAGCTTCTCCGGGCCAGCAGCCTCCAGGCACGGCCCATGGGAAACCTTCTACCTCATCCACTCTGAAGCTGTCTCACTCTGCCTGCCTTTGAACCTCTGCCAACAGCGACATGCTGACTCCTTGCTGTAGCAAGCTCTGAATACACAGACTCCATGGGTGGTCTTCGTGATCTTTTCTAGGAGTGTGTGTTCACTGTGTTCTGCCATCACGACAGCGTCTCTAGGCCCCTCGGGAGCCTCCGTACCTGGGAAATGCTAATAGATGCTCCAAAGATGCTTATTGGCCAACTCCAGGAACCGGCAGCCCTCAGTGTGAGCCCTTGGCCCATTTCCTTCTAGTCAGGCAGAATCTAGCCCCCAGGGGCCTGCCTGGCAGTGGGTCTAGGGATCTGGCCTGTCCCCTGCTCTCTGCTGGGGGAGGAGGACCACAAGGTCTTCCTCTCCAGACTACCTGCCTCCTTGCCCCCTGCTCCCTTGCCCCATTGAGCCTCTTCCTTCCCCCACAGAGAGAGGGTCGGGATCGGGGCCATCTCAAGGGGGCAGCAGGAGAAAGCTGTGCAGTTCTTCTCAAGATCTCATTTGTTGTAAAAGAACATGGAGCCAGGGGGAGAAAAGCCCACAGGAGTAGACTCTGAGGCAGCCAGAATCTTCTCTACTTTTGGAATCTGTCGACTAAGTAGGGAGGTCAGTCAGACCAAGTATCATGCTGTCCCAGATGCTGCCGATTTGGGAAACTCCTCAGGCTGTGCCTTCTCCCAGGGAAGGGGGATTTGGAAAGCCTTGGGCTGAAGCGGCTCTGAGTACATGGCGGCTCCAGGGCTTTCAAAAGGCCCTCCTGGAGGTCGGGCTTCAGAAATCGGACCTGTGGCAGCAAAAAAGCTGGTGCCCTGGACCCGGACAGAGTGGGAGTCCAGCTGTGGTCTCCCCAGAGCTCGGGCCCCGGGAAAGCTGACGGGGGACACCGGGGCCCTAAAGGTGCTCACTCTAAATCAAAGAATAAAAACAAGCAACAGAATACGACTTTTAGCATCTGCGAATCCCTTTGTGAGGGATTTTTGTTTTGTCACTGCAGTATCAGATTTATTGTCTTAAAAAAATGTCTGGTTGTGGCTTCATCAGCAGTTGTGAAAAACACCTGGGCGAGCCTGGTGGTGGGTACTGAGGGCACGTGTTGCATGGAGCACCGGGTGTGGGGCATAAACAATGAATCTTGGAACACTGAAAAAATAAAATAATGTAAAAAAGATTTAAAAAGAAAACAAACCTCTATTTTACCCCAGACTAAGTATTTAATGATCTGCAAAGATCTGAAGATGCTACTTAACAGGGCTCTGATTCTTTTGAAATATGATCTGTTTCACCTTCTCTGTTTAAATGTCAGCGAATGAGGGGCGCCTGGGTGGCTCAGTGGTTAAGCCTCTGCCTTCCATTCAGGTCATGATCCCGGAGTCTTGGGATCGAGCCCCGCATCAGGCTGCCTGCTCCGCGGGAAGCCTGCTTCTCCCTCTCTCACTCCCCCTGCTTGTGTTCCCTCTCTGGCTGTGTTTCTCTCTGTCAAATAAATGTCAGCGAATGAGCTAGGCAGGTGCCACAGGGAGAGAGAGAGAGCCCACGCTCCCCTTGAGGTTCGTCCCAGGAGGTAAGTCAGCTCCAAGACATCTGAGTGGCAAGCAGACATAGGCTGTCCATGGACTTGGCTTTGGATGCGGCTTTCGGCCGTCTGGCGGTGGTGATGCAGCGAACCTTCACTTGCCCCCATCACAACTATAGGGCGACTCACAGAGTTTGGGCTCTGCTGGGCAGCACTGGATGGTTATTCCAGACACACAGGTTGAAACTGCAAAAAAATTGGACAGAATCACAATGTTTGAAGCAACTACACCTATTGCCTAGGACTTGTGATTGTTTTTCAGTGGAAAGAGTTTTGTATGCAGATTGTTTGATTTCTACTTGGTTAATTTGCTATTTCATTAACTTTGTTATCTGGCAACTCTATATGTAGGATATACTCCATCCAAGTTTATTTCTGGAGGAGAAATAAAGACAAGTTACTGACAAAGAATGAATGAACGAACAAACAAACGAACGAGCTGATGACACTGAGTCCCCGCAAGGCGCACTTGTTAGGTCAGAGGCCTTCACATTTTCTCTTTCTATGTGAAGCAGCCTTACAGAACAGGAAACAGGGGCTCGCTCAAGATCACGGAGGGGCCAGGACTGAGTCTGACCCCAGCTGAGAGGCCACATGGTAGGATCAGAGAGCTCATCGCCACAGGTGGTGTGGGCTGTTCTCCCCTCCCCCGGCCCTGGGGGGAAGAAGCCCTTGCCCAGCGGGCTGCCCAGCCACAGACAGAGCCCTGCAGGATGGAGGGGAGAGGTACTCGGCCGAGGAAGGGATCCCGTGCCATCTCTCCCTCCATCTGAGGTTTTCCCCTGGAGCTTCGCAGATGATATTCTGAGCTCTGCCACCTTCCATCTCCTGCATCGGTAATGACCAGCCTCCCGGGCCTCTGCTGCTTCTGCACGGTGTTTCCCTGAGCCAGCACTTTTTCCTCAGTGCATTATTTTCCCCTAGATTTTCAAATTCCCAGTGGACAACAGCCAGTGAGCTCCCCACACTTGGCAAGGTTTTTGAGTTTTAATAAAAAATCATGTTTATTCCTGTAAAGACTTTTTTTTTTCCTTCCCCACGAATTCTCCTAACAAATGCAGTTTTTACTCGACTCAGGCTTTTTCTTGAGTTTAGTTTGGTTTCTTAAAACTCACTCTGTCCCCAGGTTCTTTCCGCTCTTGTGAGCCTTGAGTCTGCTCTGTGGCTCCAGATTTGACAGTCCCTGAGCTGGGGGAAGATGGGCATTATCCCCCTTCTGATTTTCAGTCTTTGTGTGTCGAGAGGGATTTAGAACATCTGTGGTAAATGGGAAGAGAAAGAAGAAATGCCCCCCCCCCCCCCGCCCATGATCATTCCCTGGGGCCCAGGCATTCTCATCACAAGGCATTTGAACGTCAAGTGTAGTTTATACAACAAAGTGAGGGGACCCTGTGTTGCATTCAACAGCTGTGGAGGCACAGGCCATCTGCAGTGCCTAGAGTCCCCAGTTCTGTCCCAGAGTTCGCTTGGCAAGGAGCCACCCTCACCGCTGCTAGGGGAGATGAAGTTTGCGAGGAGTGGTGGCCCGTGCCACCAGCCCTTCCCCTGCCCAAGCCACGGCAAGTAGCTGGAGGCAGTGTCTTCCTTCTCTCCCTCCCTGTTAGTGACATAGGAGGGAAAAGGGGGCAATAAAGAGGCAGCAAGCAGGGGTAAGGACCGTGCAATGCCCACCGGTGGCTGAGGATTTACTAGGCGCAGGGAGTGAGATGCAGACAGGGGCTGTGGATGCCACTTGTAGGATGGCCCAGAATCCGCTGTCATAATAGTGAGCTGGCGGAAAAAATAAGCATCAGAAACCCTGCAATGGGAGATACTGGGTCAGACTGGGTTAGGAGCCCGGGCAGCCCTGGAGTCATCTCCCAGCTGAAATTCCAGTTCCTCTGTCACTAGCCTGTGACCATAGGGAGGTTTCTTAACCTCTCCGAGCCTCAGTTTTCCCCTTTATACAAAGGAGAAGTGCCTACAGCTCAGGTCTATTCTAAGGAATATATGAAATATATTGCTGGTTTGCGTGGGGACCGATAAATAACAGGTCCCCGCATGTGCTGCCTTATAATACTTTTTCTCACTATCCCTCATTTCCCGGCAAGCTGGTCATAAGTTACTGGGTGACAGCAACCAAGAGCCCTGACTCCAGGCTGAGCTGGTTCTGTATCTTTGGACAAATTATCAATCTCTCTAGGCCTCAGTTGGCTCTTCTAAAATGGGGGTGTCCATAATGTTTACATCACAAGACTGTAGCAAAGATAACATGAGGGGATGCCGTACGTGTTCCCTCAATGTTGGCTCTCAGGGTGGTTCTTTAATGATCATGATGAGGGATGAGTCCCAGAGCAGGCTCAGAACTATCAAGGCAAGTGGATCAGAACCCTGATATTTCCCTGCAACACATGGTGGGTGAAGAGAGGGCCCTCTTTCTTTCAGTTGGGGAGGGGGAAGACTTTCAAAAGGGACTGCCCCAACTTCTGCCCCCCAGGTTTCGAAGGCCAGTTTTACATGGTGATTTGGCCCAGGGTTGGGGCTGGTAGTGGAGCTCACAGGGTCCAGATGTCTGTTTGAATTGAATGTGAGAAAGAAGTTTTTAAAATGAAATTTCATCCTTTAGAGAAGGTAATATATTCACATCATTTAAAAATCAAAAGGAAAACTTAAGTCCACCCAAAAACCTGCACACAGACATTTATAGCGGCTTTATTCACAATCGTCAACACTTAGAAGCAGTTAAGGTGTCCGTTCGTGGGTGGATGAACAAACACACTGGTCCATCCAGAGAATGGATCCTCAGTCAGTGCTGAAAAGAAATGAGCTATCAAGCCATGAAAAGACATGAAGGAATCTTAAGTGCATATTACTAGGTGAAAGAAGTCAATCTGAAAAAGCTAAATAGTATGTGTTTGCAACTCTAAGACATTCTGGAAAAGGTTGAACTATAAAGACAGTAAAAAGATCAGTGGTTGCTAGGGGCTGGAGTGGAGAGGGATGAATGGGCAGAGCACAGAAGTTTTTGGGGGGCAGTAAAACTACGCTGTATGATATTTTAATGGTGGACACATCATTATAACATTTGTCCAAACCCAAACACCTCCAAAATGAACCCTAAGTTAAGCTACAGACTCTGAGTGATGGTGATATGTCCATGCAGGGTTCACGAATTGTAACACATGTCCCCCTCTGTGGGGGATATTGGTGGTGGGGAGGCCAGGTGTGTGTGGGGCCAGAGGGTATATGGAAAAATCTTGATACCTTCCTCTCAATTCCCTGTAAGCCTAAAACAAAGTCTTTTTTTTTTTTTTTTTTTGGATCAAAAACATTCAAGGACGGATACACAGGCAAAATTTGCTCACACTCATCTTATCTGTCACATCTCACCTGCCACATCCACACTTTTATTAATTTATTGAGAATTCCTGCACTCTTTCTTCCTACAAATCTGATCAAATACAAATACGTTCTTTTCCTCCTTTTTTACACAAAATGTATTATACCTTATACATCGTTGTGTACAATGTTTGTTTTCCTTTTTTCTTAAAAGAAAGCCTGGGGGGGCGCCTGGGTGGCTCAGTTGGTTGAGCGACTGCCTTCGGCTCAGGTCGTGATCCCGGAGACCTGAGATGGAGCCCAGCATCAGGCTGCCTGCTTGACGGGAAGCCTGCTTCTCTCTCTCTCACTCCCCTTGCTTGTGTTCCCTCTCTAGCTGTGTTTCTCTCTGTCAAATAAATAAAATCTTAAAAATAAATAAATAAATAAAGCCTGGGGAGGTCTCCATGGCAGTGCAGGTCCTTGATTTTATGCACGTGGTGCACCTACTGTGTAAATGGACCAACGCTTACTTATTCCCTGCCGATGCACTCTTCAGCCATTCCCAGCACTTCATGGCCACAAACAATGCTTCCTTGACTAACCTCGGCTCTATTTATGTGAATTTGGGTGTGTATGGGAGTAAAGGAGGGACATAGACCCGGAAGTGGGACTCCTGAATCATACTTTAAAGTTGCAATTTTGGTATATGTTGCCAGATTGTACTACATGAGGATGGTACCATTCTGCATTCCCTTTAGGAATGCCCATTTTGCTACAGATTTCTCAACTGTTATCAAGATTTTGTATCTTTTCTGGTCTCTCAGGGAATCTATGGTATTTCTAGCATGATGTTACTGTCTCTTTCTTTCATGAATGAGGTTGAGCATCTTCTCATTGGCATGAAGTTCATTTGTATTTCTTTTTTCTGGAACTGTCTGGTTATGTATTTTGCCCATTTTCCATGTGAGTGGTTGTTCTTTTTCTTCCAGAAGTTGCTATTATATTAAAAAGATTCACCCTCTCTCACCAGAGCAGGAGGGAGAGAGCTGGCCATCAGCAGAGGTGTTGGCAGGGAGGCAGTAAGGCCAAAGGCTGGATGGGCAGGTGTTCTTGGTAATAACGGCCTTGTTAATACCCCTGCCCATGTGTCAAGGCTAAACTCAGATCTGACCTCTGCCAAGAAGCTTTCCCGGGTCTGCTCAGATGGAATTCTCCCTGCCTATCACCAGGGCCCTGCTCCGTGGGCATCAGAAACTGTCTTGTGTTGTTGAGTGGTCTTAAGTTGGAAGAGAAAGAGTGTTGGTGGGGGGGAGGGGAGCTATGAAATCTACACCTCCCCTTAGTCATGTCCCTCCCCGATTTGGGCTTCATCGTACCCATCTGGATGATGGGAGAATTAGACTAGCTTATTGTCTAGCAGAGTCACCTGGGAGCCTTTTAACACTATGCTACTGCCTGGTCCCAACCTCAGACATGAGAGACTCAGAAGGAGGAGCAGCCTGTGTATTTTGAAAATTTTATTTATTTATTTGACAGAAAGAGAGCACAGAAGGGAGAACAGCAGACAGAGAAAGAGGGAGAAGCAGACTCCAAGCTGAACGAGGAGCTGGCCGCGGGGGCTCAATCCCAGGACTCCGAGATCATGACACTTAACAACTGAGTCACCCAGGCGCCTCAACATGGGTATTTTGATGTGTGTCCTTCGGTTGAGACCAATTGGTGAAAATGATGACCATCCGGGTCCCTCTGCATCCAGATGCTAGGTCAGGGCAGGTCTCTGGTTTGAGCCCATAACTCCCCGGAGCTCGTTTCTTCCCAGAGGGGGCCATATTCCTCATTGACACATGGTAGGTGCTCAGGAAACGTCGGTGGAATCCAACAAATGAAGTAATCTTTTTAAGTCTCATTTTTTTATTCGTGCTGCTTATGAAAATACATTGGTGGGAGAGAACAATTCTGTAACCTCTAAACTGTGTGGATTTGATCCATTTATAACACAAGTTAATCTAACCCAAGTTAATCACCCTGAAGCTATTAGCCATTTGGAATCTCTCTCCAGTGGGATGAGAGGTCATGTGTTTGCAACCTGCGGGTTTTATGAATAATAGTTTCCTCTTCCAATGTGAGCTTGTGTTTTCTTGATGAAAAATCCATGATTTTTCCCCGCACCTGGTCTGAGACTACTCTTCACATCTGGGGACATCTCAGGGGCGGCTTTAATAACTCTGGCTTCTCTGACCTTTACATTTTTGCTGTTGTACTCGTGTCCCTGGTAGAAAAATCCAGAGTGTGTGTCCGGCAAATGGCCTCTAGGGGAGCCTGGCCTGCAGGCTCACTGACTGTTTTCTCGTGCTTTCACATTTTAAATGTTCCTAAGCAAACAGCCGGCACCACTGGTCATTAGGAGAGCTGGGGACACAGAACCAGCGAGCCAGCCCAATTACTAGGGCTCGTCCAGCAGGCTTTTTGCCGCAGGTCGGGGCCCGAGGCACTTCAAGTGTAATCCCTGCTCTGGCAGCCTGAGAATTTGTTTTAGGGTTAATTGGCCTGAGGCTGCTACATGGGCTGCAGCTTTGTCGCCTAAAGCGAGGCACAGGGCCCTGCAGTCACAGAGGGGGAAGAACAGCTTCAGCAAGGCCCTCAGCATGAGGAATAAGTCCTCCGCGCTTGCCACACTGGAAGCAGGTGGCAGGGACGACCTGCCCCGCACGCAGCTCACCTCAGGTTTCCTGGGGACCGCGATGTACCTGAATGGACAAAGAGCGCATTTCTTTTTAATTCTCAGCTCCAGCCCAGTGCTTTCCCGTGTGACGGTTTTCTCCCATAAATCAGCCTGGAGAATAAAGAATGTGTACAAACAAAGTTCTCTTACCGTCAGCTTTTATTCGTGCTGCTTTCTAGTAAAATAAAGAGCTGCGTTTTTCCCACCCCGTGGCCCTGGGAGTGGGTGGAAGGAGCGCTGGAGGGGAAAATACATGACGGGCTAGAACCCAGGCTCAGCGCTGGTGTACCATGTGCTTCTGGCCTCAGTTTACCCATGGGGGGAAATGGGAATAATACTACTTATCCTATCCATCTCACTAGTCATTATAAATATGGAGTGGACACAATCTTGGTCAAGTGCAAAGTCATCTAAATGCACAGTGTTATTAATTTTGCTCTTTGAACTGAGTATTTTCTTTCCTTGAGATCTCCTGTAGTGGACTCTTTTTCCTCTGTCACAGAAAGTTTCATCAGAGCTCGTGTCTCTGGAAGCAGAAGCGAAGCCCACCTTGCTCATCTGTCACCATTTGTCGCATCTCCTGAAGATCTCTCTGCAGATCATGTGCCAATTTGTTGGGGGCAGCTCTCCATCAAGGTGGAACCTCGATCATCCATCTCTAGACTGGCAGGTGTTACCAACACAATAGACGCTTCACCGCAGGATATGAAATGACAAAACAGCTCCTCTGAAAGGCAGCCACAGCACACTGTGACTCATGGTGTGAGCATTCGGAAGAAATTTCAAAGAGCAGAGATGTGTTTGAGGCTATTGCCCTCCAACACCCCAAACTGGTTCTGTGTGTCTCTTGCCCAAATCTTAACCCCCAAGAAGGAAGGCATGATCTTAGGAGACTCTGATCTTCTCTGCAGATATCTTAAATGTCAACATTATAATTGCTATTCAGCTCACAAGATTGATGGAGAGCCCAGGTGAGGTTTTTGTGACCACTCAGTCTCCAAGGAATTAGACATTACTTGTGCCGTGAATGGTTGAGCGTGTGCTCTGCTCTGGAAGGACAGTGGTGAACAAGGCAGACAGAGCCTTTCTTCCAAGGATCAGGAGTCCAGAGGGAGGACAGGATGACAGGTAACAGGTAGCCCCTGTATAATGTGACATGGACACGAACAGGAGGTTTGGGAGCATTTGGAGGAAGAAACTAATCTGGATGAGGAGATTCAGGGAAGCTGATGAATTGTTAACCAGGGCTGGACAGCAAGGCTGTGAGGGGAGGTGAGGGTGCAAGGCAAAGGGTGAGCAGGTGTAAGACCCAAAGTGAAGGCCAAGTGGCTGCATTGGAGCAATGCTTCCCAAACTTAGGAACTTGTTAGAAATACAAATTCTTGGGCTTTGTGGAAAGCCTACAGAATCAGAAACCCTGTGGGCAGGGCCCAGGAGTTTGTAAATAAGCCCTTGGGTGATTCTCATGCACATCCTACTCTGGGAACCAGTGTGTTAGAGGAATAAGAAAGCATTTGGCCCAGAAGTTAGCCCAACGAGCATCTTTCTCAAAGAAACATTGCCACTATCTTTGCCACTGTGATGGGGCTCCTCCTTGCACCCCACACTCCCTTCGTGTCTCAGGTTGCTGTCCTTCCCTGTCATGGTCAACCACTTTTATTCTCCACTCTCGATGGGGCTGTACCTTCTGACCTCCACGTTCCCTATACCCCAAAGAACTGCAGAGAGAAACATACACATCCACAATTTATTCGGAGATTTCATCAGCCCTCTCTCTATAATTGAAAGCAAAAGAAAAAGAAAGAAATTAATAAGGATATAAAAGACTCAAACAGGGGCTCCTGGGTGGCTCAGTTGGTTAAGCGACTGCCTTCGGCTCAGGTCATGATCCTGGAGGCCCGGGATCGAGCTCTACATCAGGCTCCCTGCTCCGTGGGAAGCCTGCTTCTCCCTCCCTCACTCCCCCTGCTTGTGTTCCCTCTCTCTCTCTCTGTGTTTCTCTCGTCAAATAAATAAATAAAATCTTTAAAAAAAAATACTCAAACAGTATCACCTAACCTGACCTAACTGGCATTTGTAGAACATTCTACTCCAAAGTAGAAAAGTACACATTCTCTTCAAGTGTACATGGAACATTTACCAAAATAGATTATATTCTGGCTATGAAATGGTTTCAATAAATGCAAAAGGATTCAATACACACAAAGTATTTCTATGACCACAGTGGAATTAAGTTAGAAATCAATTACAGAAAAATATCTGGAAAATGACCAACTATTTGAAAACTAAATAATACACATCTACGTATCATATGGGCAAGGAAAAGATCAAAAGGGGAATTAGAAAATACTTTGAACTAAATGAGAAAGAAAACACAATATATCAAAATTAGAATGCAGCTAACACAGTATTAATAGGATTATTTTTAGCACTAAACACCATATAAGAAAAGAAGAAAGCCTAAATTAAATGAGCTCTGTTTCCAACTTAAGAAAAGGAAAGCAATCAACCGAAAATAAGCAAAAGGAATAAAATAATAAAGACCAGAATGGAAATCAATGAAGTAGGAAGCAAATAATAAAGACAAGGAAACTGAAATCTATTTGTAGGAGAACATCAGTAAAGTCAATAAACCTCTAGTTAGACTAATCAGGAAGAGAGAGAAACACACACACAAATCAGGAATGAGAAAGAGGACTTTACTACATGCCTTTGATTCTACAAATACCACAATAATAAGGGTACACTATGAATAAATTTATACCGATAAATGAACATCTTGGATGAATGAACAAATTCCATGCAAGATGAAAGCTGTAAAAGCACACTTAAGAAGAAATAGGTGAATAGATAAAGAAGATGTGGCATACACACAAACACACACAAATGGAATATTACTCAGCCATCAAAACTGAAATCTTACCATTTGCAACAATGTGAATAGAACTAGAGGCTATTATTCTAAGCAAAATAAGTCAATCTGAGAACGAAAACTATCATATGATCTCACTCATATGTGAAATTTAAGAAGCAAAACAGAGGATCATAGGGGAGGGAGAGAAAAATAAAATGAGATGAAATCAGAAAGGGAGATAAACCATAAGAGACTCTTTTTGTTTTAAAGATTTTATTTATGTATTTGACAGAGAGATAGAGAGATCACATGTAGGCAGAGAGGCAGGCAGAGAGAGAGGAGGAAGCAGGCTCCCTGCTGAGCAGAGAACTCGATGCAGGCCTCCATCCCAGGACCCTGAGATCATGACCTGAGCCGAAGGCAGAGGCTTAACCCACTGAGCCACCCAGGCACCCACCATAAGAGACTCTTAACTACAGGAAACAAACTGAGGGTTGCTGGAGGGGAGGAGGGTGGAGGGTGGGGTAACTAGGTGATGGGTATTAAGGGGGGCTCTTCGTGTAATAAGCACTAGGTGTTATATGCAACTGGTGAATCACTAAATTTTACCTCTGAAACTAATAATCCACTGTGTTAATTAATTGAATTTAAATAAAATAAAAACAGTTTTAAAAAGATTTCATTTATTTACTTGACAGACAGAGACACAGCAGGAGAGGGAACACAAGCAGGGGGAGTGGGAGAGAGAGAAGCAGGCTTCCCACGGAGCAGGGAGCCTGATGTGGGGCTCAATCCCAGAACCCTGGGATCATGACCTGAGCTGAAGGCAGACACTTAACAACTGAGTCACCCAGGTGTCCTGTAAAATAAAATTTTACGAAAGAAGAAATAGGTAGCCTGAATAACCCTATAGCTTTAAATGGGTTTATTTAAATGTTAATAATCTAAAAGCTTCCCTTTAAAAAACAAACAAACAAATAAAACTCTCGACCTAGATGGCTTCATAGGTGAATTATAACCAAACAATTAAGCAACAAATAATATCAATTCTACCCAAACTCTTTTAGATAATAGAAGAGGAAGGAATATTTCCCAAATTGTTCTAGACCGAGATTACTTTGATACTGAACCTAGACAAAGACATTGCAGTGAAACTACAGACCAATACCCCTCATGTACACATATGTAAAAATTTAACAAAATTTTAGCATATATAATTAAATAATGTATCAAAGAAACCATGCATCATAACAAGCAGGGCTCGTTATAGGAATACAAGATTGGTTTAATGTTTGAAAATCAATCAGTTCAATTCATATTAATAAACTAAAAAAAAAAAAAGCCTAGCTATATAATCTTCTCAACAGATGAAGAAAAAAAAGGATTTGACAAAATCCAGGATTTCTTCCTCATAAAGGATATCAGCAAACTTGGAAGAGAAAAGCATCCATGGAAAACACACAGATGACATCATACTGAATGGTGGCTGACTGGTTGTGCCTTACATCTGGACAAGGCAATGACTTCATACTGAATGGTGGCTGACTGGTTGTGCCTTACATCTGGACAAGGCAAAGACATCTGCTCTCATCACATCTATTCAGTACTGGGAGGTCCTAGTCAGTGAAATAATGCAAGGAAAATGTATCCAAATTAGAAATAAAGGAGTAAAACTCTATTCACAGTCAATATGATTGTCTGCAAAAGACATCTACCCAAACAAAAACCTATAAGAATAAGTGAGTATAGTAAGGTTGCAGGAGGCAATATCAAGATAAAAAGTCAATTATATTTTTAATTACTAGAAACAAACAATTGAGAATTAAAACAAAAATATCACTTATGATAGCAAAAAAATATGAAACTTAGGGATTACTCTAACAAAAATATATGCAAGACTTGTGAAATCCTAAAGAAATCCTAAGTAAATGGACAGAGATGTTTTGTTAAAAGATAAGAAAATTCAATATTGTCAATTATCCCCAAATTAAACTATAGATTCAATGTGATGTGGAAAACACATACAATAGATTATTATGCAGCCTTAGAAAGGAAGGAAATTTTGACACCTCTTACAATGTGGATGAACTTTGAAGACATTGAATAAGCCAGTCATTAAAGGACAAATGTTGTCTGACTCCATTTACATGAGGTCCCTAGAGTGGGAACAGATTTGAAACAGAAAGTGGAATGGTGGTTGCCAGGATCTGGGGGTGGTGGAAAATGGGAAGTTATTATTGAATAGATACAGCAATTCAGTTTTACAAGATGAAAAAGTTCTGGATACTCATTGAGATGATATTTACCGAACACAGTGACTGTTCATAATCCTGCTAAACAGTAAATGTAAAAATGGTTAAAATGGTAAACTTGATGTGAAGTACACTTTATCACAGTTTTTTTAAAATGGCACAAGAAAACCTTTGGAGGTGATCTATATGTTCATTATCCTGTTTGTGTGATGGTTTCATGGGTGTATACAAATGTCATAAAATCCAATTGTACACTTTAAACACGGACAATTTCTTATATGTCCATTATACCTTGATAAAGCTGTTGAGAACATTTAACCAAGAGAATTAAATGGTGTAAAGACTGGGATTCTTGTGAATTCTGCCTGGATGGTTTTTAAGTGTTTGAAAACATTATCTTTTTTTTAATTATTTCTTTTTTTGAGAGAGAAAGAGAGATACAGCATGTTGGGGGATAGAAGCAGAGAGAGAAAGAGAGAGAGAGAGAGAGAGAGAGAGAGAGAGAGAGAGAATTTCAAGCAGACTCCTGGATGACCTCAGAGCCTGATGCGGGGCTTGATCTCATGACCCTGAGATCATGACCTGAACTGAAATCAAGAGTCAGATGCTTAACCTACTGAGCCACCCAGACACCTGTGAAAACATTATATTGAAGTTCACTTGAAAGAGTGTAGAGATAGGCATAGCCATTCCTACCTTGTTTCTATGCCCTGTCTTCCACTTTCTCATAAAAAGAAGCCAAGCACAACCTTTATCAAGAAGCACAATAGACACTCATTTGGTTGTCTTTCTCCTACATTTGAGATCCAGCCACAGGCCATGCACTATCACGTCAGGCAGTGAAAGTGTACCCAGTTGGGGCATCTGGTTCCCAGGCTGTGGGAGGACAACTGGAGAACCATTATGAGGGGAGTACATGAGGAAACACGGTGAGAACTTCTGGGGCATGTACAACTGTTTGTGATGATATTTTAGTTGAATCTTGAGACATGTATACATGTCAAAGGTCAAGAGGTGAGTGAAGGGCTTTCCAGAGACATGGACCAAAGCATGCAGATGGGACAACACAAAAGAGTTTGTGGAGAGCCTCTCTGTTGCTTTTCTCAGGCTGCTGGGACACAGTGCCACACATGGATTGGCTTAAATGAGAAATATAGACTAGAACACTAGCCTCACAGTTATGGAAGTTGGAAGGCTGGAATCAAGGTATCAACAAGGTCATACTCCCTCTGGAGTCTCCAGGGAAGGCTCCTTCCTTGCCAGAAATCCTTGGTGTTCCTTGGCTTGGGGCAGCACGGCTCTGGTTTCTGGCTGCATCTTTACATGACTGTCTTCCCTTGGTATGTATACTGTGTCTCACCATGGCCTTCTTAAAAGGACACCAGTCATTGGATTGGGACCCACTCTAATCCAGTATGACTTCATCTTAACTAATTATATCTACAAAGATCCTATTTCCAAATAAGGTCACATTCTGAGGTTCTGATAAAAACAAGACTTTGAAGGAACACTGTTCCACCTAGTCTAGGCTCTCTGAAGATGCATCAAAAAATGGGAGTATAGTAAGTTGCATAGCTGGAATTTTCATTCAGTGCTAGAGCATCCAGATCCATGAACAAAGTTTGGAATATTCCAAACACAATGGGTCACCTTTTCATGTTTCTGAACAGGGGACAGAAAGGGTCAGATCAGTGTCTTTAGAAACTGTGTGGTATCCATGTAGTAGATAATTTCAGAGGAAAGAAACTGCATAAAGCACCCCTAATCTGGAGCTTTATAATTGTCCTCCTTATACACAAGGAGGCAGAGCCCCAGGTAGGGGCAGGAGCATGACGGAATTATGAAGAAGGGTGCTGGTTGGATACCTCCAGGAGATGAATGTGGGAGAATAAAGGAAAAAGCATTGAAGGTGAACCCCAGGTTTCCAGCCTGGAAAGAAAGAAAGTCTTACTGAGGGAATCGCAGAACCCCATGGAAAGAATAATGAGGACATTGATCAACAGAGATGACAGGTAGAAGGAGCAGCTAGGTATTTTAGGAGCCATAGGCTCAGGGTGGCAGTCCAATTTGGTTGCAAAAATTGAATCTGGCCATGAGTCTTGTGGAACAATTTTAGATAAACAATTTTGGAAAGGCTGAGGACAACAGTACTCCTGAATGTCAGCCGTGGCTCTTCTGTGGCATCAAGATGAGATTATTCCCTCAAGAGGCTGGAAAGAGGGAGCTGGAGCTCAGGAGAGACAAGGAAACTGAAAATGTTTTTAGGAATCGGTTCTATAACACGAATAACTTGGTTCACCTGGGTGAGGACTTGGATGTTTCTGCTCAATAGAGGAAGTTGCTTCTTCCTATGGTTTCTCTTTCCCTCAAATTTTGTTGGCTGGGGTTAGGCTGCAAACCTATTCCTGAAGTAGTCAGTAGTAAGGGGGGATGGAATTAGCATGAGTGTCTTGGGCCAGTCATCTGTGACTGGAAGCCCAGGGTCATGGAATAAATGTCTGGAAGTCCCCCAATCTTCCTAAGGTGTGTAAGTGCTGATGGGGATTGTGGGTCTCCACCACAAGGACAGCCTTCTCCAGTGTGACCTCAGTACAGAGCCATTTTTGTAGATCTGGTTTGAAGAAGGCTGTCCCACTGATGCGCTAATAGAAGAGTCTTCAGGTAAAGGCTGAGCAGGAACTGCCACAAAGGTATGAGTAGAGCAGGTCCCCAAGGCAGGAGGCCCAGGGGAGTTTTAAGGATGTGAACACTTTCTCTAAAGACTCTGTTTTCACCTTCCTCCACACGGTAGTTTGCATGTGTTGGCCTCAGGAAATAAACACCCACCTTCTAAAAAGCCCTCTTCTCCTTCCCACATCCACACCCCACCTACTGTCTGTCCTGCTTTCACGGATGCCACAAACCATGAGCTTCCACTCAATGTGCATTGTCAAGACGTGCCTGGTCCATGGCTCATGGACCCCGGCAGCCCAGTTGCAGTGTATAGGCTCATTAGTTTGCTTACTCATGTGTCTTGTTTGAGAAACCCAGAGGGGGTTCGTGTGCGAACAATGGATTGGTGCACGCACTTCCAGTAGGTGTGGGGTCTGCTACTTGCAGATACATACATAGCACTGTTGCGAGAGTTTTCTCCCAACGAGACAGAGATTAATTACAGGAGGTAATCAAAGAATCCCATTCGGGAGTTTGGGGCCATGCAGTGGTGAAGACAGAGACAAATTAGGAGTGCCTACTCCCGTGGTGCCTGTCAGAGGAGGACTCTAGCAGATGGGCTTGAAATGCATGTACTTCAGAGGATTGTTTCTTCCTCCATGGCAATAAAAGATGTCTAAGGATGATATCTGGGTACAGAACAATAATGCCCACCATCTGCATTTCACAATCACCATGGACAATGGCTCAGGGATTGAAAGAGAAGCTTGAATAACTATGTCAGGTTTGGAGGCGGGCTCATCTGTCAAAGCAACAACCGTTGCTGACATGCAGCATTTATACACTTGGTACTGAAGTGTAGTCAAGAGGCCTCAACTCCTCTGAATTCTCTACAGTGCATTAAGCTACTCCCAGTGAGTGGGAATTGCTGACCTTGAAAAGAGAAAACAGTCTGGATAATAAAAGAGCTGCTCTGGCCTTGTCAAAGGTGGGACTCTGGGACACTGATGGTGAAGTGTCTTTCTGAGAGAGCTTCGTGTCTGACTGTGAGCGTGTATTGGCAAAGCCTCCTCCTTTCCAAGGCATGTGTCTCTGAAAGTTGCTGGGAACATGGAGTGTATGCTTCCTGTTCTCTCTGACTCCCACAGCAAGATGATGGCAGGGCCAAAGGGCTGAGCACATCTCCTGTTCCCACTTCCAGCCTGGGGTGGAGCTCCAATGAGCCACACAGGCCAAGTCCAGCACTCTGATCCTTGGAAAGGCAGATTCAGCTATCATCTGGGGAGGAAGGACCCCATAGTCAGAGTAGGTGGGGTCAGGCATAGAATAAGGGTGGATGTGGAGTGGGTAGAATAGGGGAACCCACATAGGTTTTAATATAACTTCTCCCTATAAAATCTTAAATTCTGCATTTGGCTTGTCATTGTTCCTTCAGACTCAGAATTCTTGCATCTCCCCCAGAGTCTTTCTTGACTACCTGCTCACTTGCCCTTCCTTCCTTCCTTCTTTCTCTTCCTTTCCTTCCTTCTTTATCTTTCTTTCTTTCTTTCTTTCTTTCTTTCTTTCTTTCTTTCTTTCTTTCTTTCTTCCTTCCTTCCTTCCTTCCTTCCTTTCTTCCTTTCTTTCTTTCTTTCTTTTTCTTTCTTTCTTTCTTTCTTTCTTTCTTTCTTTCTTTCTTTCTTTCTTTCTTTCTTTCTTTTTTCCTTCCTTCCTTCCTTCCTTCCTTCCTTCCTTCCTTCCTTCCTTTCTCTCTCTCTCTCCCTCCCTCCCTCTCTTTCTTTCTCTCCCTCTATCCCTCCATCTTTCCTTCTTTCTTTCTTTTCTGATTTGTCTATCTATTGGAGAGATAGATAGATAGATAGATGATAAATAGAATGAGTGGGAGGAGCAAGCAGAGAGAGAGAGAGAATCTCAAGCAGACTCCACACTGAGTGTGGAGCCCAACATGAGGCTCAATACCATCTCAACCTGAGCCAAAACCAACAGTCAGACGCTCAATGGACTCTGCATCATGGTTCCAAAGTCTTTCTGTAGATGGTTCCCCAGATGGTTCCAAAGTCTTTCTGTAGAGTAGTTGTTCTTAAATTTTAGTGCTCTTTCATGGGCCTCACTGGTGATCTATTGGCTTGAATCTGAGAATGGGGTTGGGATGGGACTAAAACCTGAACTTCTATAAGTTCCATGCTCTACAAGCTGCTCTGCATCATGTAGGATCTTAAAAGGGCCTTTGCTTCTGGAATTCAAATATAATGAGACACTTGGGAACCAAGACCTTCACAGAATCCTGCAAAGCCCAGCATCTTGTTCTTGATTTTGATCTGTCTCATCTGTAAACTAGTCTGTCATTATTTACTCATCAAAACAGACAGGAGTAAGATAGGCATTAGACAATCTCTCTGTCTTGTACTGTGGATAAGCTCTTGCATATTCTATTTTTGACTGCACTTGAAATGAATCAAAGACAGAATGTCCTGTCTGATTATAGAAACCATCTTGAATGCAAGTTCTAACATGCATAGTTGACTGCGAACAGGACTGCGCCTGGGCCAGCTCACACGGGCTGATGGTGCTCAGCTCTTCCCAACGGCCTGTCTGGAGACATCACAGTGGTGGCTGGAAGCCCCCTGTGCTGGGAGCATTTACACCACGGAAATTGGCAAGGGCTCTAAATCAGCCTTCTGCTAATCATCTACCAGAACATCCCTGACTCCAGGCTGGCCGGCCACATCTGTTGGGAAGGTATAAAATCTTACTTTTCAGTTCAAGGGAATGTAAGAGAATAAAAGGTCCCAGAACAAGACTACACCATCACTGGAGCCAGGACTCAAAGCACAACCAGGTATGTCCCCACAAGATGCCACACTGGGAGGGTCAACACGACCTCCTGTTCTATGGGCACCCCCTCCCCATTCTGTTTCCTCTGATCTTACTCACACTTACCTTTTTGTTTATTGTGTTGATCAGCAACATTAACCAACAAATATTTTCCTGAACGTGTATGGGTCTACACTTGTGCGTGTTACTGAGAGGCATACAAAGGTGTTTGAAGGTCTGTCCCCAGAGAGCTTAGAGGGGAGGGGGAGGAGGATAAAACAAAGCTAAAACTTGTGTACATTCATGAGCAATGAAGTGAAAAATTGGCAGCAACCGGAAACTTCCATTCTGCAGGATCAAGGGGCCCTGGGGATCCCTGAATTAGGTCCTTACTGATCTGTGACCCTCCAGGTAGCTGGACCTTCCTCCTTAGCTGTGGATGTGATGCCTGCCCTTGCCCTTCTCCCCAGGACATGCTTCCGGGGATGCCACGGGGAGGACACCCCTGTGATCCGCTCACCTTTACTGTACTCGGCAGATTGCTGCGGGTGCCTGTCCCCAACAGGCAATGGTGGATGGAAGGCGAGTGGATGGACTTGAACTTGAAGAACAGGCAGCACTCTAGTCAGGGGAGAGCTGAGATTCCAGCAGGGGGGCAGCATACACAGAACACCTGAAAAACACTTTTAAACACTCATCCTGGGACCCTGAGAAGTGCCCCCTGAAGCTGGAAGTACCCATAGGGGAAGCAAAGGAGAATGAGATTGAGGGGAAAAGGGAAATGCAGGTGAGCTTGGATCTGACTGAGTAGGTCAGAGATTTTCTAATTGTGTTCTTCCAAAGAGCCCCAGAGCATTACAGAAGTGCTCCAGGAGTTCTGTAAATTATTTAAATTTAATTTTCCAAATTACATATTTTAAACAGTAATACAATTACATCAGCACACACAAATTTCGTTTACGTTAAATTTTAACATGTTGTCGGCCTCCAGTGGGTTAACTTGCGCTAACCTGATCAATTCTCCGAATAAAACTCTGACCATAGCTATTTAATTGAAGACTATTCTGAGATTGCAGCATGTACTGTGAAGCTGCAAATGGTGTCAGTTTTATTGATATGAATCAAGATTTTCTGCAACTTAAATCAAATTCAAAAGTAAATTACACACTGGGGCTGATAGAAGATTGCCAGTTTCTTCCATAAACCCAGATTTCAAATTTTTATGTTCGTCAGAACAGCCTCATTATTCTCATTGACTGACTCCATTGTATTCACAAATGTTTAATCATTTGAACTTATGAAATAAATTTATATTAATGTTGCAGAGTACCTAAGCGGAAAAGGAGACCCTAACATTTTTGAAATCTTATTGGGCTGAAGCTAAGAAGCCATGGGGAACACCCAAACTGCCTTTCAAAACCTAGGCTGATTATCTGGAACGAAGTGATGATGTCAAAATTCCTTTGAGGTAAATGATTTCTTTGCTTTGGGAAAAACACCCAACTGAAGCCTTTAATTATTAAAATGTAAAGACAAGACCCTCTTCTGAAATAGAGACATTTAAAGTCAAGCCAGAACTGTAAGAAACTCCAACCTGCAGAGGGAGTGGGGAGGGGAGTTCGCTGGGGTTGGGGGACAAAAGCAAAGATACTTCTGATTCAATACTTCAATACTTCTGATTGAACTGTGTCTCCCAAAAATGATATGCGGGATTCATAAGCTACGGTAATTCAGAACTGACCTAATTTGGAGACAGAAGATAATTAAGTTAAGATGAGGTCATTAGAGTGAGTCTTAATCCAGCATGACTGGATTATTATTATAAGGACCTATGTATATGATACTTTATGTCCTTATATGACACCTTGACCTGAGGCTTCAGCCTCAGAAATGAGAGAGTAAATTATGCTTGGTTTGTGGTACTTACTGCTGTGGCCCTAGGACACTAATATAATAGAGGTTATTATAGGGCTGCTTTCAGGGAAAATGATGGCGGTGCCACGGTATCTGCTGTTCAGATCATCCTGTACCCCCACCCCCCACCTCCACGCCTAGTAGCACTTGAGCTCTTGTGGCTAAAAACCTGGAGAGGGTCAGACCTGAGGGAGAGTTCTCGCTAACTTAGCACAGGGCTTATGCTTCAGGGTCCAATTCCGTCACAGACTGGGATTCTATATGAAGCAGTTCAGAAAAGCAATTCTGATATTATATAGAATTATATAGAATGTGGTAGACCATAGGAAAATTTTGAGCTTCAGGGTGGCCAAACAAACAATGCAATTAAAATTAAGAATTAATTTTACCTGTTTTCTTTGTACTCTTGTAAGTTGCTGCTGGAAAATTTTGAATTATTACCTGGCTTGCACTCGCGGCTCTCAATGTATTTCTGTTGAATATCACTGCCTCAGTTCATAATCACCGATGTTACTTTCATTTTACAGGTTAGGACAGTCGGGTTCCAAGAGGTTAATAAATGACTCAAGGTCATGTGGGCAGTAATTGAAGGAGCTGGGATTTGACCCCAGGTCTCTCTGGCTCTAAACACTATACACATGACTGTTTCCTCTTGCAGGCTCCCAAAGTCATGGCTGAGTGTATTTTGATTCTCACAAGAGATTAAAAGCCCACCCGTGGGCTAACAGAAGAGGGAACGTTTAAGTATTGCACACAGCAACACGGCATATCAGAAGAGTCAGCAACACAGCATATCAGAAGAGTCATCATTCCTTGGACCTCCTGAGGCTAGGAACACTTGCTTTTCAGTTTCAACCATTGAGCCCCAGCCTCGGAGCGTTCCATAGCTCTGCCCACCTTGGAATGGCCGGGTTTGCTCAGCGTCTTCTTCTAGAAGCAGGGCATACAGCCTCCCTCTATATAGAGTTGTTGATTGATAAAGGAGGAAGCATAGAGAACCGCTCCGATATATTCTCAGAAGTACGGCAGAGGTCAGAATGACAGCCGTCCTGTGCAGAGCAGCCAACCAGGGCCAGAGATACACTCAGGCTTGTGAATCCCGTCCAGACCTTCCCACCTGTCACTCGGATCTTTCACTCTTTAATAAAAGGCATTTCCCTCCCCCTGATGGCTAGGAGAGCAATATTAGAGATCAGGGGTTTGGGGTCTGAAATTAGCAATTTACCCTGGGAAGCTGGGCAGGGGGAGGGGAGCGAGAACCCAAGTGCCACTTGGAATTCATGAGCATTTTCTAGATATGGTTTCGAAAGCACCTTCATTTCAAAAAGGCAAGAACAAAGCAGCCTTTGAAGACGGAGCTTTTATGGCTCGTCTCAGAAAAATATCCAAACCCAGTGGGGTTGTACAAGTGTCACAAAAGAAATTAGGTTTCTCTTTTTCCTGCAAGAACAAATGTTTATAAGTGTGTCATTTACTAGGTCTCATGGTAAGGAACATAAATAAATGATTTTGCTTTGCTTTCCACCGAGGGCACAAGTGAGTGACAAACGTGAGGATGTGTGTTTTGGGGGTTGGGGCCTGGGAGCTCCAAGTAGCTTATAGGAGAAGATGAGAAAAAAAGAAAAAGAAAAAAAAGAAAAATGCGGGGGGGGTGGGGGGGGAGCCTTCATTTCCCCTTTTGTCTGCTCAGCTAAAAACCCAATTAAAACTTTCCTGGCCTTTTGTGGGGCCACTGACAGCAGGTTCCATGTCACTGAACTTTGACTGCTGTCCTGCCCCCACAAAAACAATGTGAGATTTCTAAACTGGCCTCGGTGTTAATCAGGGCCACGCGGGATGGAGCTGTACAGATTGCTAGGGGCTCTGATCCAGTATGTTCATTCATTTATCTTGCTTTTCCCCGACATGTTAGCTGTCAGCTGCAGAGCTAAATACTGAGGCATTCTGAGGTGCTTAACTTCCGCTGAAGCTGAGAAAATAGCTTTTGGAGCCCCTTATCACCAAATCAATCTATCTGGTAAACCTCTAAAACTAAAATAATATGTTTTCGAAAATTCTCCTCTGGTGTTTGTCGGCCCCGAGAAGTTATTTTTTTTTTCAATTGAGTTTAATTTCTCTCTCTGTCTCTTTTTTTATTTTTGCAAATTGAGTTTTTATTTCCCCTGTTCATTATTCAAAACTCCTTTGGAGGCAAAGTTCATAAGGCTTTCTGTGGATTTTTCTGGGTTTTTTTAACCCGATGCTGCCCTGTCCCTGACTCACTTGTGATCTTATGTGCTCAGAGGGAAACAGCCAAGCAGGTACACAGGGAGCTGCCTTGGGAGCATGGCTTTGGGTTAAGTCGCTGGCCCCAAGGGCCTGTCACCTGAGCAGGCTGTGCCCTGCAGTTCCCAGGGGAGGCGTGGCAGCAGTGACAACAAAGTCAAATCTTCAGATGCTCACTTGGCGTGGACCAGGAGCTAGGACAGCAGATGTCGTGGGCTAAGTTGGTGTTGCCAGCTGAAAAGTAATGTAAACCACATATGAAATTGCAGTTAAGCCTTGAACAGTTCAGGAGTCAGGAGCACGGACCCCTGAATGGTTAAAAATTTATGTATAATTTTTGACTCCCCCAAACTGAACTACTAATAGTCCACTACTGCTAGGGAAACCTTACTGAAAACCTACACAGTTAATGAGCACATATTTTGTATGTTTTATGCATTCTATACTGTATTCTTTTTTTTTAAAGATTTTATTTATTTATTTTACAGAAAGAGAGATCACAAGTAGGCAGAGAGGCAGGCAGAGAAAGAGGGGGAAGCAGGCTCCCCGCCGAGCAGAGAGCCCGATGCGGGCCTTGATCCCAGGACCCTGAGATCATGACCTGAGCCGAAGGCAGAGGCTCAACCCTCTGAGCCACCCAGGTGCCCCTCTATACTGTATTCTTACAGTAAACCAAGCCAGAGGGAAGAAAAAGTTGTTAAGAAATCATAAGTAAGAGAAAATACATGGACAGTACTGGATAGGGGAAATTCAAACCCTGTTGTCCAAAGATCAATTGTATAAAAGTTTTAGTAGTTACATGAAAAAAAGTTTAAAAGGAATAGGTGAAATTATGCTTAATACTGTATTTCATTTGGCTCAAGATATTAAAAATATTATTTCAACGTGTAGTAAATATAAACAAATTACTAATGAGCTACTTTATGATTTTTTTTCTTTTTTAAAGATTTTATTTATTTACTTGACAGAGAGAAACACAGCCAGAGAGGGAACACAAGCAGGGGGAGTGAGAGAGGGAGAAGCAGGCTTCCCGCTGAGCAGGGAGCCCGATGTGGGACTCGATCCCGGGTCTCCGGGATCATGACCTAAGCCGAAGGCAGTCGCTTAACCAACTGAGCCATCCAAGCGCCACCCTTTATGGTCTTTTTTTAGGACTAAGTTTGCATTAACCAGTGTTTTCTGTGCTGCCAGCACATGTCACATTTCAAGGGCTTGACCGCCCCTTATTTCCCTCTGGCGGCTCCCATGTCAGGCGATGCAGGCCTAAGTGAGCAGGCTTCACCCTCTGGGTACTTACTGGCTGTTTGGGAAGAGCCACGTGACGATTGAAGGACTGTGCCAACTGCACGTGGGAGGTAGACATCGTGTCCCTCAACAGAATTACTAGGAAGCAATGAATGGGGTGCTGGAAGCTGGGGACTGGACTTGCCAGGAAAGGTTCCCAGAGATAGCAGGACACGGCAAGAGTTACACACGTGTCACCAAGGACAGAGGAACTCATAAACTGGTTGGGGAACACTGGCATCCCCAGAGACAGAGAAACTGAGGCAGGACACTCCCCTTCTCTCCCCTGTACTTCCTTCCTCAAGTCAGCTTCGCAGCAGACCAGGATACATGGTCAGAGGGCAGCCTATTCAGTTAGAGTGAGGCGGAGGGCCTAGACGCTGTCCTCGGGCTGCACCGCAGAGCAGGCCACACGCGGCCCTCCGTGCCAGCCGTCCTGGCTTTGTCACTTAGAGGCTGCTGGCGTTGGGCAAATGGGGGAGACTCTGAGTCAGTGGGCCTCGTCTGGAAGATGAAAACAACAGAAGCCCCACGCAGTTGACAGAATTAAGTGGTGTGCTTGACACAAGCCTGGCAGGCACGCTAGGTCTTCTGGGTTGTGCGGAAGTGTGAATGGGGGGGGGGGCGCGTGGGTTTCTGTCACAGGCAGTGCCAGTACATACAACGTGAGTCTGGTCACAGGTCCTGATTCTCAAGACCTGAATGAAGGCGAGAAGGAACGGGAGGTTGAAGGTAGCTGGGCTGCTTCCTGTTAGCTGTTCGCACGGAAAGTTCCAGCTGGCACATTCGGCTGAGGCACGGCTTTCTTCCTTTCAGTCTCACACGTTTTCTGCCTGTGCTGATCACTTCATCTCAGATCAGGCAATCTCTTTGTCACACTGCCCTCTTCAAATATTGACAACCAAGCTGAAGGAAATGAATTTCCTTTTTGGGGGGAGGGTGACAGGAGCACTGGGGTTAATCATTATGATATAATCAGCACACAGGTGCGTGTGACTCTGTGTGTGTGTGTGTGTGTGTGTGTGTTCCTCAAACAAGAGCCTACCCCACGGGGTCATATTTTTCACAGTACTTCCATTTCGTCTATGTTTCTTTGAACGGATTTTCCATTCACCTGTGTGGCCTCTATGCCATGGCGAGCTTGATCTGGCCTCGGTGTCTCCATCGGCAACAGCACCTGCCCGTGGCCTGTGGGCGAGAGGAGGATTGGGACACATCCGTCCCTTTCTGAATGCTCCTTTCCATACCTCATGTCCATGAGGCAGGCTTGGTGAAACCCCTCAAAGCCAGAGTCCACATCAGCCGGGATGGAGGCCACGGAGGCCCTTACCGCTCCTACGCCAAGTCTCTATAATCATTATTGTCGCCACCATTTATTAAGCTTTTACTATGGGCCAAGCAGCCACGTGCATTTTCTCTAATCCCCCAGTAGCTGTGCAGGGTGGGGGGGGATGGTTATGCCATTTTCCTCCATCCTTTTCCTCCATCTCTGGATGTGGATATGACCCGTTAGCCTCCAGGGCCGCTTGCTTCTAAGCCTGGCAGTTACACTTATCCTGAGAGAAATAACCTTTGTTAAGACCCAGTTTTGTAGGGGAATTGACTGCTTTTATGCTTTTATCTGATCCGGGCACTGTCACTTTGACTGCAGAGTCAGGCAGGGACTGCTCAGTTCACATACTTATCTGTAACAGCATGTCAAAGTGTCCTTTCACTGAGGACTCTGTCCAGACAGCCAACAAATTAGCTGGGAACAAGTGAAAGCATAGTGTGGAGGAAATACACGAACCACAGTCAACTAGGATATTTACGACAACTACTGATCTCACTGTGTCTCCTCCTCATGCTGGTTGTCCTTGTGATTAGTAAGTAGACGTGGTGCCAACAGTAGTGGGAATAGTAGTGGTAGTAACATTTCATGAGTTTCTGGTTAATTTCAAGTTCTTTTTGGCTAAAGAACTGGCAACTTTTTAACAGAAACAGTTACAAAGAGAAAAGATGTCATCAAGACTGATGGCTTGCCAAGACACTCCCCATTCTCAGACTTGGTGTACATGCCCCTGCATCCTTGCATTCTCCCACCTGGCACCCAGAATTTACCTCATTGTTCTAAGATCTTTCAGTCTCCACTTTGGGACTTGCTCAAATTTAAGCGCAGACTTCACTAATTCCATAGCACAAAAGACGGCGTTTTCCTCCAGGACTCCTGCATGTCTCATTATCCCGGCCATGGCTTCTCCCTTACCAGGCTTGATGCACAAATTGACCCTGGACTGGATTTGTAGATTTTTATACCCTGCCCCATGCCATGATGGTAGGGCATGTGGGACAACTTTAAGTGTTTAAACTGAAAAGGAAACTCTCATTGGACAAAAGCATGAAGACCATGAGGGGCACTACTCCACATTTTTCCTCCTCAGTATCGAGGCCCAGGGAAGCCTTCCCCTCCTCCTCTTAACACTTCATCCTCGTTTGCACATCTTAGGGGCTGGTGTGAGTGCAGGAGTGAGCACCTGGGCTCCTGCGGCCATGTGTTTGCCTTGCAGCTGTACTGAACCGTGCTCTGATCATGGGAGAGGCACAGAAAGAGCTGGAGCAGGAGGAAAGAGAATGGTACAAAGGGTTCTTGACCAAGAGAAAGTAATCTGGACAACCACCGAAGACACCATTTCTTCAAGAGCAGAGATTTCCTGAGCCTCAGAGTAAGCAAAGCAGGTGATGTTTTCCAAGACCCAAGCAAGGGGGAAAGCACTCTTGACTGGAGAGTAAAACGGAGTGGGGGAGTGGGGTAAGGAGTGGACCTGGAGTGGACGGTAGGCTTTGATGCATAGAGGGAAATGGGAAGGGCAGTCAGAGGAAAGGGGTAAGCAGAGAATGGGAATCATCGATGATATGACCCACTCGAAAGATACTACCAGCCTGGCTAGAAAAGGGACGTCACACTGGGGACAAGTAAAAGAAATGGAAAGAAAGAGTGGTGCCCACCAAACTGTAGGACTGTGCTGTCCACTGTGGTAGTAAGTAGCCAGATGTGGCTGTTTACATTTAAGTCAAAATTAGATTAGTCACATTGCTAATGCTCAAGAGTCACATATGTCTAGTGGCTGCTATACTGGATAGTAATGTTACAGAACATCTCCATCAGCGCAGAAAGTTCTAATGGATGTCCCATGATGTTGAGCACAAGTTCATATGGACATTTTTCATGAGGGCAGTAGGGAACCATTTGTAGATTGTAATCAAGTTACATGAGGGTAAAATAGCTTAATTTTTTTAAATAAATGTGTGTTGAAGATCTTATTTAACTCATTAATTAAAGAGGAAATGTTAAAAGCAGTTCAGTAATTGGAATTTTTTAATTGAAGTGAAATTCACATCACATAAATTAACCATTTTAAGTGAGTAGCTTAATTTCTAGTTGTGGTCAAGAAGGAGTTCTTGAAAAATATGAATCTCAAAAAGAAAAAAAAAAGAATCTTATGGCCATCTGCAGGATGGACTGGCGGGGCAAGAGACGGGAGACAGGGAGGCCAGCTGAAGGTCTGGGCAGGGCACTAGGTCTGAGCAGCTCAGGCTGGTGGCAGGAAACAGGAGTGGGGCAAAGTTGCAGAGAAAGACCACCAACTTTTATAGGCAGAGCAGCGTGGGTCAGACTCGCTGACTGGAGAGAGGAGTGAGTGGGAATTGACAGTCAAAAATTCTTGCAAAGAGAAGAGATTAATGGCTGGGAGGAGCTGATAAATTCAGACAGGCCCTTACCCTGAATTGATGAGAAGCCATGCAAGCAAGGAGTGGCTTCTATAGAGCACTGACGGTGGAGTCGGAGAGAGCAGCAGGTGGGGCGAGATGGGATGGGCTGCCTGGCAAAGGTGTGCGCACGCGCTGATTCAGAGAGGGGCAGGGGGGCGCATCCCGAGCGTTGAGTAACATGTGCAGTGAGGATGTTCTGCAAGAGCAAAGAAGAAGGTGGAGAAATAGGATGTGGGGGAGAAAGGCTTGGTTCATTCAGTGACTATTTATTGAGTGCCTGCTGTATGCAAAGCATCATGATGGTGATGACGATACTGAAAACCCAAACAGCTCCCCCACTCATGATGCACACAGTCAACTCAGTGAGGCAAAAAGACTGAATTTCAGAAACAGGGAGGTGGTCATTACTGAATGTTGCCAAGAAGTAAAGCCTTTGGGTTTGACAAGAAGGAGGCGGTGGCCCGGGGCTTGCAGAGACAGTGGACTCTGGGGAACTGGGAACGAGGCGGCAGAAGTCCGACTGTGCAAGGCTGAGAAGTGACTGGCTGGCGGAGAAACAGACACAGCGGCCATCACCACCATTCCGGCGGGTGTATCCATAAGAGGAAGAAGAGAAAAGTAAGATCTGAGAAAAGCAGATCTGAACAGAAGCTGCGGAGGGTGGGGAGCGGGTCAGTGCACTTAGGAGCGCACATTGGAAGAAGCTAGTGCATGGCAAACTGGGAAAACTACTAGAAGAAGGAGGAGCTAGGTGTGGAGGTGGGTTTCCCAGGAACTGAGAAAGAATGAAATCCAGTGCGCAGGTGAGGATTTTTTGTTTAATTAACTTTTTTGGAAAACAACAACAACTAAGAATGATCATGGTAGGGGCGCCTGGGTGGCTCAGTCGGTTAAGCGACTGCTTTCGGCTCAGGTCATGATCCTGGAGCCCCGGGATCAAGTCCCACATCGGGATTCCTGCTCGGCGGGAAGACTGCTTCTCCCTCTCTCAGTCCCTCTGCTTGTGTTTCCTCTCTAGCTCTGTTTGTCTCTGTCAAATAAATAAATAAAATCTTTAAAAAAATGATCATAGTAAAAATTCAGAGAATGAAAAGGTGTTTCTTCTACCCTTGCCAGAGGTAACTGTTGGTGCCAGGTCCTTATGTAGCCTTCTAGAAACACAGGTGTGCATCTATTAACACCCCCCTTTTTCATTCATACAGTTGAGAGCACAGACTGTTTTCTTATTGTTGTGGGTTTTTTTTTTATTTTACAAATAAGGTTGGGAGATCATTTTCTATCAATACATAGAGAGCCATCTAATTATTTTTAATGGCTATAATTTTTTTACCAACCCCAGATTCACAGGCACTTAGGTTCTTTCTGGTCTTTTGTTATTACACACAGCATTGCAGAGAATATCTTACACTAGTATTTTTTTTTTCCCTTTCTCGATGTGATAAAATATTTATAATGTAAAATTGACCATTTTAACCATTTTTAAGTGTGTGGTTAAGTGACAGTAAGCACATTCACATGGTTATGCAAACATCATCAACAATTATTTCCAGAATTTTTTCATCCTGCAAAACTGAACCTCTGTTTTCCCATTCCACACTCCAGCCCACCCTCCTCCTACCCTCTGCCAACCACCATCCTACTTTCTGTCTCTATGAATTTAACTGCTTTAGGTACCTCATAAAAATGGAATCCTATGATATTTGTCTGGTTTATTCCACTTAACATAATGTCCTCAAGGCTCATTCATGCTGTACCATAAGTCCCAATTTCCTTCCTTTTTAAGGCTCAATAATATTCCATTATATGTTTTTAGCATATTTTGCTTATTCATTCACCTACTGATGAACATTTGTGCTGTTTCTACCTCTTGGCTATTGTGAATATTGCTGCTATGAATATGGCTGTACAAACATCTGAGTGTCTTTTTTCCATACTTTTGGGGGATACCTAGAAGTGAAGTTACTGGATCACTCAGTAATTCCATGTTTAGACTTTTGAGGAACTACCTTTTATTTTCTGGAGAGACTGTATTATTTTATCTTTGCACCAGCCATGCACAAGGATTCCAGTTTCTCTATATCACTGTCAACACTTATTATTTTCTGCCTTATGTTTTATTTTAGTTTTTTTAATTATAGCCATCCTTAAGGAAATTAAGTGTTATCTTATTTTTTTTTTAAAGATTTTATTTATTTATTTGACAGACAGAGATCACAAGTAGGCAGAGAGGCAGGCAGAGAGAGAAGAGGAAACAGGCTCCCTGCTGAGCAGAGAGCCCGATGCAGGCCTTGAGATCATAACCTGAGCCGAAGGCAGAGGCTTTAACCCACTGAGCCACCCAGGCGCCCCTTATCTTATTATTTTGATTTGTATTTCCCTACTGATTCATGATGTGGAGCATCTTTTCATGTGCTAATTAGCTATCTGTATATCTTCTTTGGATAAGTGTCTTTTCAAGGCCTTTGCCCATTTTTAAATTTGTTTGTTTGTATACTAATATTTTTATACATGTTTCTAATATAAATTCCTATCTGTAGAATTGCCAAGTTAAAGACTGGGTGCATTTGAATTTTTATGCATATGCAGTTGTCTTTGAAAAAGGCAGCATGGATTGCTTTATATATTGGATATATGGATATAGCCCGATTTAATGGACATTTGGTTTATTTCTAGTTTGGGGCTATTACAAATGAAGCTGCTATAAACATTAATTTATGTTTAATGGAATTATGTTTAATGGAAGCACGTGCTTCCATTTCTCTTGGATAAATACCTAGGAATGGAATGACTGGTTATATGGTATCTATATTCTTAAATTTTAAAGACTGTCAAACTATTCTCCAAAGTGGTTGGTTGTGCCATTTTACTTCAAGAGCAGCATGAGAGTTCTGCTTGTTCCACATCATGGTCAATACTTGCTTTGGTCAAGCTTTGTAATTTTAATCATTACCATTTGGTGTACATTGGTATATATCAATGTGGTTTTAATTTATAGTTCCCTAATGACTAATAATGTTGAGCATCTTTCTGCGAGCTTACTTTCTATGTATCTATACTCTCTGATGAAGTAGCTTATTTTCATTACTACCAGTTGTCTTAAGTGTTTTTTATATAGTCTATCCATAAGTCTTTTCTAGAATATATGTTTTACAAATATTTTCTCCCATACTGTGGCTTGCATTGTTGATTTCATAACAGTGTCTTTTAAAGGCACTTTAGATTTGATGGAGCCCAATTTGTTGATTTTGTTCCTTTTTTAGTTTGGGCTTCTTGTGCCCTATTTAAGAAATCTCCACAAAATCCAAGACAGCTTAGATTTTTATCCTGTTTTTTCTTCTAAAAGCTTTATATTTTTAACATTTGCCTTTATATCTATGATCCATTTTAAATAAACTTTTGGGTATGGTATGAGATCAGGGTTAAGGTCCTTTTTTTTTTTCTACTTAGGTTTTCTTCCTTAGCTTTATTGAGTTATTTATTTATTAGCTATCCAGCTCACCTAGCACCATTTGTTTAAAAGATTATGCCTTCTGCATTACCTTGGAAACTTTGTCAGAGTCAAAAAGACTTAAATAAATCTATTTCTGGACTCTTCTATTACATTGACCTGTATGTCTATCTTGCACCAATACCATATGCTGTGATCACTGTAGCCTTATAATAAGTCTTGAAATCATTTGATATGAGCCTTCCAACTTTGTTCTTCTTATTCAAATTTGTTTTGACTTTTCTAGGTACTTTTCTTTTCCACGTAACTTTTAGAATCAGCTTGTCAATTTTGGACAATAAAAAAAAAGGGTGCTGAGATTTTGATTAGGATTGCATTAAACCTATAGATCAATTTGAGGAGAATTGACAAGTTGCCTTTCCAAGCTCATTTCCTCAACTCAGAAAGGAGAAAAACAGTTTTTTGAAGCCAGAAATTGTGAGATGAAGAGCTGATTTGGCTTCTCATCTTCATTTTTGAAAAACATATTTGCTGGCTATAGAATTCTAGGTCGAAAGCCTTACTCCCCCACCCTCCAGCTACCCAGGACTTGAATGATGTCAATCCATTGCTTTTGATTTGCATTACCTCTTACAAACTATTTCCTGTCATCCTTATCTCTATTCCTCTATACATAATATTTCCTTCTTGCCTTGGTTTTAAGATTTTCTTCCAAACTTATATTAAGCAACCTATGTGTGTGTGTGTGTGTGTGTAAAATATTTATCTTTCTTGTGCTTGAGGTTCCTTGACTTCTTGGATCTGTGGATTTATAGTTTTCATCAAATATGGAAAAAAATTAGCTACATTTTTCAAATATTTTATCTGCTACCTCTTTCCCACCTAGCCACTTGATATTGTCCCACAGATCATTGTTTTTTGTTTTGTTATTTTTCGCCTTTCTTCTCTCTCTATGCTTCATTTTGAGTATTTTCTATTTCTCTGTCTTCAAGTTTACAGTCTTTTCTTGCTTTGTCTTACCTGCTGTTAGTACAATCCAATGTATTTTCCATCTCATTGTACTTTCCCATCTTACAAGCTAGATTTGAGTCTTTTTTTCCCCATATATTCCATGTCTCTTCTTATTATGGAATATAGTTATAACAGTTTTAATATCCTTGCCTACTAATTCTATCATCTGTGTCATTCCTAAGTTTGTTTCTATTACTGATTTTTCTCTTCCTTATGACGTGGTCCTTCCTGGATTTTAACATGCCTGGTAATTTTTGACTGGATGCCAGACATTGTGAATTATATATTTGCTGCTGGATATTTTGTCTCTTTCCACCGCATCCTAGCCTTCACCTTGTATGGCATCCATCATGGTTACAGTTGCTTGTTTGATGGTCATGAATATCCCTGCTGCTATGCTGGGGGCTCCCAGGGAGCAACAACAGGTATGTCATGTTCCTGCTGATTCTGCAGCAACCAGCAGAATGCCTCCTGTGTTGCAGGTACTCAGCAGATTTGCCAAATGGGCAAATGCATGAATCAGTCAATGAGTGGATGATAAAAACAGTCCTCAGATGCTCTTGTATTTGAGCTATCCATTATTAGGTAACAAATTGCTACAAAATTTAGCAGCTTAAAACAACAACCGTTTGATTATATCTCGCAGTAGCTTAGAAGGTTTTTGCTGGCCTCACTTGGGTCTCTCAGGTGGAGATAGTAAAATGGGACCAGATTTTTCTGAAGACTGACTGGAATGGTGGGAGATTTGGGCATCTCTCCCTCTCTGTGTAGTCTCTGAGTCCCTTTCTCATCAGTCTCTCCCTGTGTCCTCTCTAGCAGGGTACCCTCAGCCTCCCCACAAACACACATTCCAGGAGGAAATAGTCTGAGGCTGCCAGTTCTCTTAAAGTCTAGGTTCAAAAATGACCCACATTGAGCTCTGCACTCAGTGCAGAGTCTGCTAGGGACTCTTTCTCTCTCCTTCTGTCCCTCCCTGCACTGTGAACTCTCTCTCTCTCTAAATAGTAAATAAATAAATACATAAATACATAAATAAAAGAAATGGCTCAGTGTCACTTCTACGGTCTTCCACAGATGAAGTACAGGACCAGCCCTTAATTCAGGATAGGGGAACTGAATTCTACGTTGCAATGCAGTACCTCGAATGTACCTACTCTATGAAGAGGTTCTGATATCTACTATTCTTTTTCTCTAAACAACTTGTCTGATTTAGATTCAGCTGCAACTTCAGTTAGAAGACCAGGAGGGCCCCTGGTCTTAGGTCTGTCTCCTCTGGAACCCTTACCTGTTGGAGGAGTATCCTCCGTAATACCTTCTGACCTAGATACAGAGTTCCAGGTCAACATACCAAACTAGTACAGACGTTATCTAGTCTCCTAAATGGACAGCAAGTTTACTACAAAAGCTGGACCATGATCAGCTTGCATTCCACCACTCACTGTACTTGTTATTTTCCTGCCAACATTTTTAGGACTCCTACTATTTGAAATGAATGTCTTTCTTTCTTCTTTGACCTTATATTTTTACTTGTGAACTTGCCTTAAATCTGGAATATTTCTCTCTCTCTCTCTCTCTTTTTTTTTTTTGCCAGAAATGTCTTTCTTTTTCTTTACTAGCATTTGCTTCTTAAATTTTTAAGTGATTTATTTTTTAAAGTGGTAAATTTAAGTATTCTAGGATTAGAAGGGTCTTGAAAAAGTCCTTCCCTAACTCTTGACCAATCTTAATTCAGAGAAAAATAAAACCCCAATGAAAACCTCAGTAGGTTTTTTTTCCAACACTATAATCACCAGAGTGCAGGGATAAAAGCCACAAAGCTCTGTTTTTCTAGCACCTCCTACCACAGGCATTTAAGGACTTGAGTCATGCTTGTCAGAGCTGATGTTAAACAGAGGCTTGACAACCTCCAGGAGTTTTGATTCTTTGGTTTCATTTCCTAATTGGCTGCCCCTGAAGATCCTAGTCCCCTCAGCCCCAGATGTTATGATTATCCTGACCCATTGCCTTTCTCTCTGAGGTCACCAGAAGTTCAACAGAACAGACTAGAAAAATCGAAGAGCTGGACTCCTCAAGTTGTATTTGTCTACCTGGAACTTCTGACTCCATGCATCAGCAATGGAAATGCATGTTTGTTTTCCATTAGAAGTGGGGAGGAAGCTGTTCACTCACATGCATAGATTTATACACCATCAGTCAAGCCTCTTCCCTGGAGATTATCTGATGAATAAATTAGCTTTCTATAAATATATGTTGCAAGCACTCTTATACCATGCAAAACCATTATTATAATTCATCAGAGCAAATATATAAATGGGACAGCTGTATCAAAGAGGGAAAAATTAAGACATAGGGATTTACCCATATGTGTGGGCAGATCCTTGCTTTCCATTTGGCACCCACAATATTTAAACCTTTCCAGTGTCCTTGGAAACTTAGCAGCCCCATACCTGGCTACCTTCCCACTTTCTTGACCTTTTCGCTTGAGATAGAACACATTGCATATGATGTCTGATATTTTCTGCTAGATAATGCTTTGGGCTATTTTTTAAACAAAGCAGTTAAGCTGATAAGAGTCATATTTTTCCCATCTGTATTTCCAACATATTGCCAGAGGTTCTGAGCAATAGATATGTTTTTGAGTAAATAGAATACTAAATCAAGGCAATGGATCATAAGTTTAAGGCAACGAGGCTCTCTTGTCACCATCCAATAAAAAAGGTCACTAGACAGTGAGAAAGAAATGGAATGGTGGGAGATAGAAAGTTTTAATAATGCAGTCATCAGAAAGATCAGTCAAGCTTTTCTTCCTCTTCCTGGACCTGAGAAGATAAAGTCCTCCTCGGAGCACAGGAAACATGGCTGTTTCCATCCCAAATGGCATGTAGTTCTGGGGGATCGATCACAGCGGTCCCTGGTCTTATCTCCTGAAAATTCATCAAACTTGTCTCTCCTGGGTTTGGGGCTTGAGTCATTACCCTTAGGAGGTTCAGGGAGGCATTCTGCTGTTGGTCTTTTGTGCACTTTAAAAAAAAAAAAAAGAGAGAGAGAGAGAGAGAGAAAGAAAAAAAGAAAAAGGAGAGAAAAGGAGAAGCTGCTAAATCTTTCCCAGGCAGGCCAAGCTTTCTGTCGGCTGTGAAACCCTTATTTCTAGGTGACCTCTTGCCAAGGGATGAGGCAGAAGCAGAAAAAAGTGAGAAGGGGTACCCATACCTTTGGTGGCTGCGTGGGTGAAAAGAGGTGTACAGAGGATAGGAGGCAGGAAAGTCTTCTCACCTCTCTTGCATCCAAGCCCATGTTGAAGGGTGGTGTGTGCATATAGACTTATAGGAAGGGCAGGAGGGGCAATTGGTTGCTAGAACATGTACAGAGAAAGCTGAAAGCTAGTGTTCTGCACTTAGCCTTTCTCTCTCTCTGGTGCCATTGTCACCCCACCTCGCAAGCCTGAGATACTGAACTTGACCTTGTTTTCTCAGAACAATTGATGAAAGGAGGGTGTTTTTTTTTTTAATTAATAAATTCAGCAACAGTGTCAAGTGATGTTGATTGTGAATTACCTCTTGTAGCACAGACGCTGCTGTTAGAGAGTTCTGTTGATCAAATAAACATATCCCTTTTTCTGCTAATAGTTCCGAGCTCTCTGGTGACTCAACACCTTTCATTGTTTATGCAGTTAGGTCCGGAAGCAATAGAGGCCATAATACAGTATCTAGGGAAGTTATCTTCTGTCTTCAGTTTAACTGGCATTGGTGACTTGGCTAAATTTTTTGAAACTTTTTTTTCCTGTCTCTCCTACTGCTTCTAAGCTTTATGTGATGTTTTATTTAATATGGCATGCAAGATATTGGTCTTCAGTCCAAATTGCAATTTCACATCAAAACTGATTCTCCTGACAGTTGGATGTGGATGGTCCATTTCTGAAGTTTACATGCTGCCCTGGATCTTGAGGGAAAAATGAACAGCTCACCTACCCTGAGACTTTGTCCACAGTAAAAAAAAGACACCCCCTCAACCAATGTGATGTAATTTATTAGTCTTCTTCAAGCGCTTTGGTGCAATAAGGGATTGTGTTAAAATACTGCAGACATTTCCCAAGAAACAGGCCCATCAGTGCTTTAAATTTATATTGGCATGCATCCCTAACATAGGAAGAATCTGAGGGTTACTGAGGCAATTACTTGTGAATTTTTGAATTCCTCTTTCATTAGATCTGGGTGCTGCCTAGCCTCCCATTTCTTTGTGGAAAGTGCAATCTGATCACAAGCTTTTACAAACCAGTCTTATTAATGACAGTTGGGCCAAAGTCACTCAAAGAAAAAATTCAAACTCATGTGCTGAATTTCTTTTTAGCTCTAGCAGCCTAAACAATGTGTTCAGAAATGGTTGACTATGAAAAAGATTACAATTTTTATAATGCATTAATAATTGTTGTTAAGGTTGAAATGGACAGAAATGCCCTAATTCTTTATAGAACATAAGGTGGCGTTCAACTCTCTTTAAAGTTTGACCCCAATTAGCCTTCCTGTTTTATCTCCCACAGCTTCCCTCTTCATTCATTAATTTATTCAGTCTGTGCAACCAATATTCACTGAGTATCGTCCACGTGCCAGATACTGTGCTGTGTGCTGAATAAAACTTTCCCTTTCTCTCTCCCTATCTGAATCCTGCCATCCGTCAAGGTCAAGGAACATTTCCACTTCTTTTCATACCTTCTCAGATGCTCCCGGGCCACAGGGATCTCTACTGACTCCCCTGCGTTTCCTTTATAGTTCATTTTGCACAGACTCGCTCTTGTTTCTCAAGCAGTTCTCTCAGATTTCTGTGTTCTGAGTTGCCAATGGGCTTGTGACCTACTTGAAGTCTAGGATTGCTTCTCTATGTTTCTTCCCAGGCCCTGCGGCTCCCTGTAGGTGTTCGGCATGCGTTTGAGTGAATAAGTGGTTATAGAACCCCACTGCCTTGCCTCTCCTCACCCCACCATTCTTCCCTGAGGTTCCTGTGAGCACACGGCTCCTCAGAAGCTTGGTACTCACTGTTCCCACTGTCTGGAATTTTCTGCTCTCAGTTATCTGCATATCTTCCTCCTTTATTTCTTTCAGGTCCCTGCTCAGGATCACCTCATCAGGAAGGACTTCCCTGATTACTTTATGTGAAATAGCACTACCCTCCATTGACCTCATTCTTCTTTATCATTAACTGCTGAGCATATTATTTGCTTGCTGGTCTGTTTGTTACCTCTTGCTGGAATGTAAACCCCTGGCTTAATGAAGTTTGCCTCTTTTGATCACTGCTGTGTCTTGAGTGTCCAGATAAGAGTCTGAGTCCTCAGAGATGTTTAGATATTTGTGGAGTTCATGAATAGGAAAGCACGGTTTGGGGGGCAGATATGCCCTCAGAGTGGGTCCCTCCTGCATGATTTGTGTAGCACCATGGCAGTTGTCAGTGACCACCCCCAGGGGCCGACTTTGGATGGGCTTGAACTAGCCAGGATTCGTGACACGAGCTCTGGGATCTACTACCTTGTCAGAGTCCTAGGCCTTATCTACTTGTGTGTCTCCTGGCAAGTTAACCTCCCTCATCCTCAATCTCTTTACCTGTGATATGAACATCTTTACCACTGTAAAGAAAGAAATAAGGCAATACGGGAGATGTGCTAGCACAGTACCTGGTACCCAGGAAACACTCAGCCAATGTAGGTTATTACGGAAGCAGATGGAATGGCTCTCATTACATGTTCATCATTAGAAAGGCAGTTTGATAAGAAGTTACTTTGGGCTTTGCCAATGTTCATAGTTTAGGAATTTTTGAGAATGTGGGTGTCAGCAATTGTTACTAAACTGAGTGGGAATAGGATCTTCAATTACAGGTCTCCAGGGTGGTAGTTGCCCAAATAAGAAGCATCAGACCCATGAACTTGGCTGTGCCCTTCACTCTGGCCCATCCTTGTGGTTGATTCCCCAAGCTCCAGGTTCCAGGTGAGGATGGTGTTTGTGGATTTGCTGTTGGTTGGTGCTCGTCTGGTACACTGACAATGGAAGAGAATGTCAATGTCAAAAGCCAGATCAATTTCCAGCTAATTTTGAGATGAATTTTGGGGAATTCTCTCCTGAGCTGTTTGAACTGCACAGTTTGACTTTATTTTTTGTGCTCTCATGCTCTCATTTAAACAAAGAGAAGGACATATGAGCTTCTCATGTTTTGTCATGACAGCTTTCTGTCTTATTCCTATGGTAAGCATAAGTGTGTTTCCTGCAACCTTCTCTAACACAGTTTATTGTAATCTGCAAACACACCAGGGCCTTTGATCTAGTAGCTTCTGCACGTGCAGGTCAGACACTTGGCATTAAGCAGCATGGCAGTCAGTATGGGACTCACTCAGGGCCTGGCTGCCCACCCATCTCAGAGGCAGTGCGTGCCTCTCTCTGCACAGTGCATACTTCTCTGGTTACCTAAGTTTAGCATTTGATTAATTCTCATTAACTCTAAGAAGAGATTTGAGTTCTTTTTCTATCACCTATCATTAGGATGCCTAGAAGTAATTTTCCTTCAGTGATCCCAAATATTCTTCAAAGACTAATTTGACCTTGAGAAGAAGAATCGTTTTCATAGGCAATTTGACAATAGATTTGAAAAATCACCTCTGTGCATTCTAACAGGCACCGTCTTTGGGGAAAGCCAAGAAAAGCTGAGAAATGATGTGTAGACTCTCTTCAATCATGTTTTCTCCAAAGGCATATCTGATCTTGAAGTGATGGAGCCTGGGGGAGAAGATCAAGTTTAAAAAAAAAAGCCCATAGAAAAAACAAAAACAAAAAGAAAGACTAACAGCATTTCATGTCCCTGATCAAGTTGAGACATAGTGGTCAAGCTTTTTTCCTATCATGTTATGACCCAACATTACATTTCTTACCAGAAATTTAAATAAAAACAAAGAAAACAATTACCTCTGCATTGTCTGTAACTATCTTGCTTTTTGGTGGAACTTGCACTGCTTTTTTGAAAATGTCTCATAAGCTAGGACAGCAGCCTTCAGGAAACTGGACAGGAGATTGGCCAAGGGGCTCTGTCAGCAGCCTCTGTGTCCCTGGTTCAGGCTGACTACACAGGGACCTCCTTGTTTCCACATTTCAAAGCCCCTGATGAGGGAAAAGTATGGTGTGATCAAAGGATTTGAGGAATGTAACGTTGGTAAAGGTTAAGATGGCAGGCTTTGTACTTGGTTCAAATCCAGATCCCTCCATGTACAAGTGGCTAGTTCCCTGGTGACTCAGTTTCTGCAACTTCACAAGGGAAATAACTTCACTTCTCAGGAGTGAAGGAGCCCAGAATGAGGTCATTTGAGTCAAGGGCTTAAAAGAGGGCCTGACCCTCTACAGTGCAGACCTCACTGCTGTTGTGTATCCTGGTGGTTATAACAGATCGAGTCTCTGGGTCTGGGAGAGTAGGATTCTCTGGAAGCAGACCTTGGGGGACTTTTAAGGCATAAAATTTAAACATTCATGCATTTTTTTCCTTCTACTATTCTCATTTCTATGCCAGAACCAAAGTCTGGTTTGTGATTTTGAGAACTGAGTGTTGACAACCCTGGGAATGCAATGTGATATTCTTTTAAGCCCATGGGAGACCATTGGCATACCTGAATTCAGTCTGAGTGTTGGACACATGCAGTCTACAGACCATCCCCCATCCCAACCCTCTCCCCCATGGAAGGGAGTCCGGGCTTCTGTCTGATCTCTCTGGGAAGAGACAGAATTTCACAGCAGTTTTTTCCCCCAAACTTGAATCATAGTCAAGCCACTCTCATGTCTCCTGCTGTGTCTCGGTAATGCCCGTAAACTATCATTTACTTATTATTAGCCTTCAAATGTCCCTAAGTATACTGACTCTTGTTACTTTGCCTCTTTTTAAGTTATCTTCTTCTGAAACCACGTTTGCACGGTGGTTTGCTTACTGTGTTTTTAGTATACACAAGAAAATGACTACATAACGATTAGATGGAAATGAAATTGGCAAAGAACCTAAAATGTTCTTGTCTCACCTTTGGCTCACAAGGCACCTTAGTAGGGACACTTCCCCTGAGAGGCTGGTGGGAGAGTGAGTTCCTGAGGAAGGAACAGTCTGTTTGAGGCAGAACCATGACCAAGGCCCTGCAACACTGTGGCCCTGGGCCCTTTGGTTTTGCTTTCCTGGTAGTGAGCCCCGAACCCAGGGCTCTGGAAGGACAGACTCAGAGGAGCCATTATCTGTCAGTGAAAAGAGAGTGTGTCTCAGACAGCTGTCACTGAACAATTAATCTTCAGAATGAAATCTCAGTCACCAACCATGTGTCCTCATAAGCAACGCCCTATTCTCATCCTCCAGAGCTGCTATTAGACACAAATAATATATACTTTTTCCATTCATAATTATCTCCTTTTAATGTAGTTTCCATGATTATGATGTATGCTATAACTGTTGACTTCTCACTGTTGGAATTGTTAACATATTGTGAAAATATGCACAAAATCATTCTTTCCAAGCTGACTTTTGCTGTTAAAATTAGAAAGACCAATATGAGTTTGAACAGCATGATAGGAAGAGTAGATGATCAATTCCTAAGCTTGGAAGTGCAATTACCTCTCTAGAGCCAGAATTTCTTGCTTCCGCATCTTATTTCTTCTTGTGCTTATTATAATAAAGACAATAAAGTAAAGTGAAAGGGGGTGGCGGTGGAGAGGGAATAATGGAATATTTTAGTATAAAATGGCTTTGATTTAAATACTTTTCTCTCTAACATATAGACTTAGTTATTAGAAAACTTGACACAAATAAAATGCATATGGTTTTCCATGTTGATGGCTTGAAGTGAATTTTTGATTCTAATATTTCTGGATTTGCTGCTCAACCAGAAGAGAGGAAAAAAGTATTGAAAATCAAAAGGAAAATCCAGACAATATACATAATTTATAAAACAGTTGTCACTAAAATTAAGCACAGATCTGCTGAACTGACAAAGACCAAACCCATTTGTTCAGATCTGAAACTGGCAATGGTGTCTCCAAAGAGATCAATGATTCCTTTGATTTTTAATAACAATTAGGATTTTTGTTTGAACAATCATAACTGGATGGAAAATACTTTCTGCTCCATTAGAAAAATAACCACTCTTTGTTCTTTCTCCCATCCTCTTGGAGGATCTCAATGGTTTCCTGCCCAGGATTGGTTTTCTTTCTGCCACTGTTCCATGGGCATTTTGTTCCATGAAACCATTAGGGAAACAGGTCAGTCATTCATGGAACTTTCAGTTAGATGTTTCCAGCTCTTCAATCAGGAAACATTTGGAACCCACAAGTCCCAGAACTGAGGTCCAAAAGCCACTCTGCACCCCCACCTCCCCACCTCCTCACCAAGACAATTCATGTCATTTTTCTCTGACCCTAAGGAGACCTTCCCTGACTCAGGGTCACACCTTCTTCCCATCTTCCCTGCAGGGGCTCCAGCTTTTGCAGGAGAGCACCTTGTCCTGGGAAGCCTGCATTGGCAAACCCCTAAAATTTGTTCTGAAATCTCAAGAATTTCTTCATTTTGAATTATAAGCAGTGCTGTCTGTCCCTCCGGCCTCAAAGGGGTGTTTTAAAACCCACCGCTAATGAGAACTGGAGGATGATAGGAAGAAAGGAAGTTCCCATAAGCACATATTATAAAAAATTAATGTCATCCCAAAGCAGACCACCCAGACAGAAAACATGTCTCCTATACAAATGAGGGATGTGAGAAATACTTCTAATTAAAGTTTCAGTCCTCCATCCAGATCAGTGTTAAAACATGGAGATTTTTTTTTCTTGAATGTTTGGTTTCACTATGGATATTTTGCAAAGATAACATGAGGTTTTGTGTAACACCAGAATCTCCATTAATATTTATTTCTACAGAGTCTGGGTTCAGAGCCTAGAGCTCTCTGTAGGGAAAAAAAGCTACCCAACCCTCCTCTACAACATTTTCCTTGGGCGACTATTTTTTTTTAATATTTATTTATTTATTTGTTTATTTATTTATACTTATTTTTTAAAGATTTTATTTATTTAACAGAAACACAGCTAGAGAGGGAACACAAGCAGGGGGAGTGAGATAGGGAGAAGCAGGCTTCCTCCTGAGCAAGAAGCCCGATGCTGGGCTGGACCTCCGGCTTTGATCCCGGGACTCTGGGATCATGACCTGAGCCAAAGGCAGATGCTTAATGACTGAGCCACCTAGGTGCCCTGCTTGGGTAACTTTTTAAATTGTACTTAAGAGTTTGTTACTCAGATGTTTAAGGAAACACAGATTCAAAGTTAGAATACCCTGGTTATAGACCGTTTTCTAGAATGTAGATCTTTATGGAAGTTACAGAGTAAGTGAAGGAACATTCTTGAGAGCCCTAGTCAGGTTTATTCCAAGTTTGATGCTTAGGTCACCTTTGTTTAAATTTTGGTGAGGCATTGTTCAGAGTTGTGTATATGGTTTTACTTGACTATTCCAAGGGATTACTTGGATTTCAAATAGATAAGCTCAAAGATGTGGTTTTAAACATGCAGAACAAGAGAGCAGGAAGTCCATATGGCATGGAATAAAGACACACACACTTCTGAACACTTAAAAGGCTGTCATCTGCTAAGCCTGCCTGTAATAGCCACTCTCAAAGATAATTGCCACCCATGTGTCCTTGATGAAAAGTGCATCATGCTGCCCAGGAAATTGGCTTAAACTGCAACAAGAAAGATTTTGATTAGCTGAGGCAGAACTTCCTGCCTGAGCAACCCTGGATTCTGAGAGAAAGGAGCTGGGGGAGACCCTGAGATGGGCTTGGGCGTCCTCTGCCTTCTATCCCTTCTCCTCCTCTTTGGACCTTGAACATCTCACTGAGATGTAGAGGAGGCAGGTTGTTAATGTCTCCAACACAGCTGGACATGTGGGAGCATGAATTTTAAGAAGCATAACTTCTTTTTTCTCTTCCCTTGTGGGCAACTGGGATGGATTCTGGTAAAATCAATCTACAGACGATGACTGAGTCCTGTTCCGTGTTGCTCTGGGGTCTGGGTGGCTGCCTTCAGCAGTGCATCATCCAGCCAGGGGCACCCAGCAGCCTCACACCGTAGGCAGAACAGCAGGAAAGTAAGAGAGGGGGAAGGGCAGACAATGGGGACCATGCAGGAGAAAGTTTCACCTGCAGTGGAAGGCACCTTCAGAGATGGGTAGGCAGGTGACCAAGGAGAAGCCAGGGCAGTGTGATGGTGGATGAACAGTCAGACTTAAATTCATGAGTTCCCAGTCCATGCCTGCGAGAGTGGAGGCTGGGAGCAGGAAAAGTCAAAGAGGGAAGCAGCCCGTGTGTGAGAGCTTACTCCACCGTGAGCACAGTGGGACCTGCCGCTGGCTTGCAGGTCCCTCATGGTGGGGATTGCCAGGGAAACCAGCGATCTGTATTCCATTCACAGTCAACGCTTTTGATTCTTAAGTGTTTTCTTAAATCTCTTAGAACCGTGTAGGTTAAGAACACCTTGTCACTGATGGGTTTACCACTTCTGTATACAATTAATGTGTTATGAACCCTATTCTAGGATGCCTTAAACATATGGACGAACTGACCAAATGCTGGTGACTTTTGTTGATGCCTCAGAGTCCGTGTCTACGGGGATACTGCTGACCCTACACTCTTCATCCTGGGAGCATGCCATCTGCTCCGGCAGCTCACAGGGGCCTCAGAGGGGCAGCTGGGGGCAGGAGGGAGCTGCTGACACCTGTACTTGGAGGTCTGGAGCAGGCACCTCTTGTGAGCGACACAGCCTTCTCCTGCTGAATATTCCATGGTGCCTGCCCATGGCTTCCATGGAGGGGGGCAGCCATGGGGCCCAACCCTTCCTGACTCCACTTCCTATCAGAGTCACACACCCATGCCCAGGCAAGGAGTGAGGACTGAGCAGGAGCAGCCTCCCACCAGCTAGGCATCAGGATCCAGGCTCCCATACCCTCCTCAGTCGCTGTGTCCAGCTTGGGGGGCCCTTTGGGCAGTTTTGGGAAATGCCCTTGAGCTGCTTAATTTGTGCTCCTCCTTCAGAGACCAGTGCATTAGAAAGAATTATAAGCATTTCTTTCTCTGAATTCTGGGTTATTTTGCCTGTTTGGGGTAATAATTCTCATTATGCTTTGTGGTCCTTTTTAATAAAAATGACATTCCCCTTATCTTTAAAGGTTGAAATCTCAGCCTAAAGTATGGCCTGCACTATCCTTGGAGAGTTATAAAAATTAGATTATATAACCTCACATTTCCCACTAATGAACATGGTGATGCTTCGGCCCAATGAGAGGGAGACAAGAGATGGGGATTTATGTTTTAATAATCCTGCTTAGATTGGTGTGTGTGGCTGTGGGCAGCAGGCCGCTCATGGGCGCAGCAGGCACTGCGGCTTTCCTGGCCAGCAGGGCAATATTTTTACGGCAGTAAATCTCTCTTGGGTGAGGGTTTCTTACAGGGTAGCAGAGGACATTTGTGGCTGTGGCTCAGTGTATGAAATTGCTCTGAAAATAAGACTCTTCCTATCACCTGGAATGCTACCTGACGCTGCTGTTCTTTGGTTCTCAGTGTAGGGATGCTGTTCAGGGCACCAGTGCATCTTACACTGGGTGACGTGATGCTGGTTGGCATATGTGCCATTTTGTCACTTATTCCTCATGACCTTCCTATGAAGTAGGCACTGGGAGTGTCCCTATTTTATACCATGACCTTCCTGTGGGCAGAAACCATGTTTTCATTTCAGTATCCCCACAGGCTGGGGCAGTTGTTAGTAGGTAACTAGTCAGTATTGCAGAATAAGAAATGAAGTGGTCAATGTAATGTGTCAACTTGGCTAGGACATAGCCCTCAGATATTTGATCAAACATGATTCTAGATGTTTCTGTGAAGGTGTTTTTTGGATGAGATTAACATTTATATCGGTAGACGTTGAGTAGAGCAGATTACCCTTCATAATGTGGGTGAGTCTCATCTAATCCGTTGAAGGCCTTAACAGAAAAAGACTGGCTTTCCCTAAACAAAATGAATGCTGTCCACCAACTGCCTTTGGGTTGTATCTGCAGTTTTTCCCTTAATGATTTACTCTTTGCAACCATGTGAGCCAGGTTTTTTTTTTTTTTTTAAGATTTTATTTATTTATTTGACAGAGAGAGAGATCATCACAAGTAGGCAGAAAGGCAGGCAGAGAGAGAGGAGAAAGCAGGCTCCCTGCAGAGCAGAGAGCCCGATGCGGGCCTCGATCGATCCCAGGACCCTGAGATCATGACCTGAGCCGAAAACAGAGGCTTTAACCCACTGAGCCACTTAGGTGCCCAAGCCAGTTTTTTAAAAATAAATCTTTCTCTCTCTGTGTGTATCTACCTCTCTATCTATATCATCTGTCTATCTATCTAGCCATCCATCCATCCAGATAGAGGGAGCTAGCTAGGTATATTTGTATCTCTATTTCTATAGTTTTCATTGGGTATGTTTCTCCGAATAACCCTAACTAATCCAAGACCTAATATATTTTCAAATATGAATTATATGAGAATACCTAGGGAGTTTTAAAAGAAAATGCTGATTCTCCAGGTCCCATAACCAGTTATTCTGATTTTATTGGTCAGGGTACAGATAATAGATCAATATTTTTAAAAGTTCCCTAGGTAGCCAACAGGGAAATGTAAATAAAAACCACAGTGAGATAACTCATACCAAATAGGAGGGTTATAATCAAAAAGACAGGTAATAGTAAGTTTTGCCAAAGATGTAGAGAAATTGGAATACTCAACTATTGCTGGCGGGAATTCAAAAATATCCAGAAGGCTGGAAAACAGCCTGAAAGTTCCTAAAAATGTTAAATGCAGAATTATCATATGACCTAGCAATTCTAGTCTAAGTATAAATTCAAAAACCAAAAAGAAAGAAAGAAAACATACATTCACATAAAAACTTGCACATGAGTGTCCACAACAGCATTATACACAATCACCATAAGAATGAAAACACAAATGCCCATCGACTGCTAAATGGTCAATAAAAGGGAGTGTATCCATACAACGGACTATTGCTTGGCAATAAAAAGGAATGACGTTGATACATGCTACAACATGAATGACCTCCGGAAACATGCTAAATGCAAGCAGACAGACACAAAGCATTCAACTCAAATGAATCCTTTCAGGTAACATGTCCCAGATGAGGAAAATCCGTAGACAAAAGGCAAGAGACTGCTAAAGGATATGGGGTTTCTTTTTGGAGTTATGAAAATCTCCTAAAATTAATTTTGGCGATGGTTATGCAACTCTGAATATACTAAAACCATTTAATTGTACACTTTAAATGCGTGACTTACATAGAGTGTGAATTATATCTCAATAAAGCCATTTCAAAAAAAAAAAAAAAGTTCCCCAGGCAATTCTCCTGTAGTCTAGATTTGAAAAGCACTTGCCCTACTGTGGTCTATGGAATGGCTGCACTGGCCTCCCCTGGAGCTCGTTAGAAATGCAGGTTCTCAGGCCCCGTCCCAGACCCAGAGCAGAGTCTGCATCTTAACAAGGGTGCCAGGCGCTTCCTGGGTAAGTTTGAGTTTGAGCGGCAGCTACTCTAAGACCTTCCCAGGCCTCTGCAGTCACCCATTGCTTCTGTCTATCCCAAGTGACTCATTCTCAAGTTTCCTAGATGTTCTAGGAAGCTTCTCCAAGAGAAATCACTGGACCAACTTTCCCAGAGTGTAATTTGCTGGGAAAGTCTATGTTATATTTGAGTCATTTTCATTTATAAAAAGTGATGACCCTTGTGCCAGTTTTCACATCCTGAGAGGATGAACAGTAAGAGGGCAAATGGTTAGGACCAGGAAGGCCCCTGGGAGGGCTCTGCCTGCTCTCTGCTTCTGGAGTCTGCAGTCATGCTTGGATTTGGAGGCACCTCTTCCCTGGGGCTCTCTGAGGGTGAGGGGAAGCAGTACCGCAGCTGCTAAATCCTGCATTCATCCAGGTGAGTCCTGCAGGAGCAGGAACCACACCTGGTGCTCCCACCTGCATCTAGAGCCCCGCCTCAGCAGATGGCCCGTGACCGTGACCATTCCAGTGCTGACAGTGACAGCTGCACTTAGGGAGGGTGAGTTTCCTCTGTGTCGGCCAGGTGTGGAGCCATCCCCTGAGTTGTCCCACTGGCTTCTCACCTCAGCCCTGGGAGGTGGAGCGAATGCTGCCTTCACTTCCACATGGTAGTGGTGGCAACCGGAAGCTGAGAAGTAACGTGTCCCATGTCATTCAGCTAATATCTGGTAGCGCCAGGATTCAAATCCCATCTGCCCTACTCCAGCGGTTGGGTGGACACCAGACTAATTTGGTGGATTTGGATTTCTTGGTGTCTGGTGTGTGTGTGTGGGGGGGTGTCGTGATGATGGGGTGAAGCCAAGGGCTGGGAAGCTGGGACTCATGCCCAGGGGAGGCTGACCAACCCCACCCTCCTTACCCGGCTCCTCAGCAACTGTTTGCTGGGGACAAACAAGGAACCTGGCTGAAATTTCCACCTGCTCATCAAGGGCTATACCTATTCACTACCTCTTCCTGTCATTCCTGTCTGACCTGGCCTGCTGCCTGTCTGGATCCCAGATATGCTGCCATTTCGATTCCATTCCAATTCTTTTTTGTAGTCCTTTTTGTTGGAACGCCGAGCCGCTGATCGGAGAGACCAGCGGCAACAGATGGCACATCAGAAGAGCACCTGCAAAGTGCAAACCTCCTTCTTGATCCTCTGATTGTTAGTAGCACTTCCCCATTCCAGTAATTGCAGGAAAAATGCCCCCGAATGAGTGACTGTTGGTGTCCCTGGCTCTCTGCAGCTTCTGCTTAGCAAAGACATGCCGCAGGCCCTCTGCCCAGGGTTTTGATCTCATCTGAGTCTGTGGCCAGGGTGTTGAGTCTGAGCCAGCTGTACCAGCATATCTGGGAAGCCTGTCCACCTCCCCTTTGGGTATTCTGTCTGTATCCTCTTCAGTTTCCAGCCCTAAGTACTGTTTCCCAAAGACTACTGACCAGCACTAGAGCTAGTTTGGTGCGTCGTGGAGAGGTTCTCCCTGAATTCTGCCCAGTTGGAAGAAAAATGGCCTCTAGACCCTGGGATTTTTCCCTCCACTACTCTGCCTTGCACATTGGCCATGTGTGTACCAGAAAGCCCAGGTCCCCAGTCTCATCCAGGGCCACTGTTGATGCCCATCCTGCTTGACCTCGGTTGGCCCCTACTTCCTGCCAGGCTGCTGCATTTATCCAGCTCCCTACCTCGCTTCTCAGCAACTGTATCAAATAGCTGTTGCTGTGTTACAGATCACACCACGCTTGGTGGCTGGAAACAACCACATTTATATGGGTCACAATTCGAAGGGTTGGTCATCTGTTGGCTGTTCTCAACTAGATGATTCTTCTGGTCCTGGCTGGGCTCATGCCTGCAGTGAGCTACTTGGCCAGCTGAGGCCTTATGGTCTGGGATGGCCTCCGACGACACAGGTAGACTCTGCTCACATGACTTCTCTTCTGCCCATGGCCCAGTTGAGTTTGTTCACACAGCAGCGGCAGGGTTCAGAGAGAACGTGGAAGTTTTGAGGCCTCTTGGAATCTGGACTCAGAACTGGCTGCCCTGAGAGGTTTCTCCCACTGTATTCTCTTGGGCCAAATCGTGTCGCAAGGCCAGTCCTGATTCAGAGGTGGAGAGCTAGATGGCGTTTCCTAGGGGTATGGCAGTGAAGGCTCCTTCTAGAGGGAATACAGACAGGTGTGGAAAATTGGGGCCAGTTCTATAATCAACCTACCCCATCCAACACCATTCATGTGCTGGTCCCATCCTTAGCCTTCAAAGCTTAGAAATGACACAACTCTTATGACCTCAGCCTGCCCACCAAAGATGGAATTTTATACTCACCCTCTGGCTCCGTCCACCTCAAGATGCCACCAATGGTACCAGGGCTCCCTTGCTACACTCAGTCTGGCCCTCCTCGATGGATAGAGCCCAGGCTGGAGCAGGGAAAGGCTGTGCACCCAAATAGAACCAATTTAATACTCTAGTCTTTAAGACGATCTCTAAGTTTAAAGCAAAACAAATACAAAACACCCAAGGAAGAGCAATCTAAAAATGCAAAGTTGAACAGTAAAATACCAGGGTGTCTGGGTTAGGATGTCATAGTCACCACTGCTTAGCTATGGATAAGCTACCTCACCTCTCTGTGCCTCAGTGTGGGGGTAGGGATATGTCTAGCTCCTGGGGTTGCTTTGAGGATTACATGAGTTTCATTGTAAATTGCTTAGGACAGTTCAGGGCACACAACACATGGGCAAGTGGGAGCTATGGTTAGGCATCAGGAGGGCAGTTGTTAGGGAAGGCTGTTCAAAGGTAGCAGTTTGCCTAGAAATCCTCAGATCTAACCTTGTGGTAATTATTTCAACTGACTTTGGTGATGGATTCAACAATGAAGACACAAATCTGCCCAATGGGATCTCCTCTTGAAGGAGGATCAAAGGCTTCCTGAAATGTACCCCGTGTGGCCAGCCCCTCTGCTCCATACCTCAGGCTGGTATGCTGAGATCAGGAGGAGACTTCTGGGCATTCTGGCTGGTCCTGTGCTGCTGGCCCATCCTTATGGACTATCCTGTTCTACTCTGGCCCAGCAACCACCTCCCTCATGTGTCCTAGGTCAAGCACAAAGGCTCTCAGAGGGAGGTTAAGCAGGGTCTTCCCTTAAGTCTTTGAATATGGTGTAGATTCTGAAGAGTACGGATTGGAGGTTGAGAGTGTATTTACTCAGCTCACTCCTCACTCTGCTCCAGCTGCACTGGCCATCCTTCTGTTTCTCGAGCACACTACAGCCAAGCTTGAACCTGGGCACAAGTTGTTCTGCTCACTGGAATGTTCTTCCTTCAGATCTTCCTGCCACTCTGGTTTTGCTTAAGTATCACCTCTTCAGGGAAGTCATACAAGCTAAGGTAACTCCCTAGTTTCTTTATCACCATGCCCTATTTTAAGATTCCACATAGTACTTATCACAGTCTTATTTCTCTCTCTCTCTCTGTTTTTATTTTATTCAGTTATCGGATTGTGTTCCCTACCCATTCTTTCCCCCATTGGAACATTAGTTCCAAAATGTCAAAAACCTTGTCTTGTTCATCTCTGTATTCCTACTGCCTAAAACTTAATTGGCACACTAGATGCTCAATAGATATCATTTGGGTGGGTAGATAGATAGATAAATGGATGGATGAGTGGAAGGATTGTTGGATGGATGGATGGATGGATGGATGGATGGATGGATGGATGAATGGGTGATCCAGAATGACTTTTAGTAGGGCAGCGATAGGCTCTTGTTTTTGAAAACAAATACAGGATGAAGGGCTGCAGCTTTTCTTATCCTGCTTCCTCCTCTCTCTCTGCCTGCCTCTCTGCCTACTTATGATCTCTCTCTCTGTCAAATAAATAAATAAAAATATTTTAAAAAATATTACTTTGACTGCAATGCTGAGCTGTGATTGGTTTTATTCTCATGTACCATAGCTTGTCTCTAGCAATGTGGTTGATTTCAAAGTTTCCATGGCCTATTCCACAAGAGGAAGTATAATCCTCTTATTTCTAAAATGTTTAAAAAAATCATAACCATAACTTCATTTGCTAGGATCATTGTTGCCAACTTTCTGGCTGGCTTTTCATTTTAGTGGGAATGCACGTGGACAGAAAAAGACTTTTCTGGAGCTATCATCTAAATTCCTCCTGGACAACAGGAGAGGATGGGAGGTTCAGCCCATTTTGTCTTGGAGAATCTGAAATGCCAGGGGGAGATAGATCATTGTATTACTGATATTGCTTGGCTTCCTATGAAAGAAATTTCTTTTAAAAAAAGCTATGAGTTTTGTTGTGGATATCTTTGGGTTCATTCTGTTTGGGGCCTATGAAAGAAATTTCTTTGGACTATAGTAGGACCGTTCCTAGGGGAGAGCTCTCCACATTACTGCTAACCAGCCTTCCTTTACTGTCTACCATCTTAGAATTTAAAGAATGGATTGGAAATGCTTGTTTTTCCTCTCATTTTAATCCCTGGTGTAGCTGAGCCAGAGGTTATCAAGAGTTTAAGAGTTAGAGAAAGAATCTACAAGCACCTTCACCCTTGATGATTGCCCTGTTCTTAGTACAGAACCATCTAGGACTATCTCTGACATTTCAAAGTTGCTTCTGTCATCACTTAACAATGGCTGTGGATGACCTAAAACCAATTCTCTCTTCCATGTTTCCCAGAAAAACTGCATCCCCTCGTTTTGTATCTGCTTTCACAAAGAATTTCCAGTAGCCCAGAAAACAAAAACAAAGAAACAAAATGCAACGAGTGTGCCAACTTTCTATGATAACAAATGAAGTAAAAATCAGAAGTGGTTATCAAGATCTCATTAAAATGGAAAGCTTATCAAATTTTCTCATCCCTCAAAGAACTTAGGTGAAATTAACCCCCATGGGAAGGCTGAATTTGGCAGTCAGATCTGGTCATGAGAGAGCTTTCTGGGCATAGTTAACTGATGTGAACCCATTGCCAGAGTTGTATTGACCCAGATCCTGAATGATACCTGGGAGGCTTGTTCGTAGCTTTATAAACCAAAGTCCAATTATTGCTTTACAATTGGTGAGAGCCAAGTCATAGTGTCTACTGTGCAAATTGGTCAAAAATCTTAAGTTCTATGAATGCCTAGGTAAGATTTCTAGTCCCTATAACTCAGCAGACCTGTAGCTTCCAACTCTTTCTAACTAACTGTTACCAACCTCACAGGCATGGTCCACCTTACTCTTCCTCTCATCACTTCTTAACAGAAAGTGATTTTTGCGGGGGCGCCTTGGGGGCTGAGTGGGTTAAGTGTCTACTTTCAGTTCAGGTCATGATCCCAGGTCCTGGGATTGAGTCCCGCCTGGGGTTCTCTGCTCACCTGGAAGTCTGCTTCTCCCTTTCCCTCTGTGCCTCCCTCCACTCATGTTCTCTCTCTCTCTCTGTCTCAAATAAATAAATAAAATCTTAGAGAAGTGAATCTTTTTTCTCCTTTTACTTTTTATTATGAGATATTTTATACTTCCACAAGTGAATGTGAACATGTATATAGTTTAAAGAATAATAATGAAAACCACCCAAGTACTACCACCACCAAGGTTCGGAAACGTCCCTGTGCCTCAGTGTGTCTCTCCCTGTTTGCATTCCTCTTTCTTTACTTTTATCACTTGTGTTTATTTTGAAAGTTTACATCAATGAAATCATTGTATATGATATGATATGACAGGATATGATATATGATATGATATAATTTATTCTTGGACTTACTTCTTTCAGTTAGAATGGATTTTGAGGTTTATGCATGTAGTCATTCCTCTTCTGTTGGCACTCTGTATAGTCTTCCAGTTTAAATACATGACAACTTACTCATTCCACTCTCAAAGGGCCTTTGGGTTATTCCCAGCTTTTGTGACTTTGTTTTGCAAGAAGGAATAATGCCACTATGAATATTTTTTTACGTGTCTTTTGACAGACATGTACAAGAATTTCTTTAAGAAGGGCATCTAGCTGTCTCAGTCAGTAGAAAATATGACTCCTGATCTTGGGGTCATGAGTTCAAGCCCCACGCTAAGTGTAGAGATTATTTAAAAAAAAAAAAAAAGAAACAACAATCCTTTTTTGTTTTTTGAGAGTTTCTATAAGGGCAGGACTGTCCAATTGAAATATAAGATCACAAATGAAAGCCCCATATGTAATTTTTAAATTTTCTAGTGGCCATATTAAAAAAAGTGAAAAAATGAAATTAATCTTAATAGTTAACCCAATTTATCCAAAATATTATCATTTTGATATATGGCTAAATAAAAATTCCTAATGAAATATTTCACACTATTTTTCTCCCATACTTTGTCTTTGAAATCTGGTGAGTAGTAATTCATAATTACAGCACACCTCAATTCAGACTAACCATTGTCATGGCTCAATGGTCCCATGAGTGGCTACTGACTACTGGCTACTGACTTGGACAGCATTGCCTTAGGAAATATACATTAAGTAAATCCAACTATTTCCTATCTGTAGAAGATATATTTTAGATTCAAAGACATAAAAGATTGAAAGTAAATGGAAAAAAAAGATCTCATGCAAATAACAGTGGCAACAGAATTTGGATTGCTACACTAATATCAGACAAAGGTGACTTTAAAACACACACAAAAAATGTTACTAGTAATAAAGAGGCATAATATAGAAAAGTCACCCCAACAAGGAGGATTGATTTTGTTAGACCACGCCAAAATATTTTCCAAATACTTCTACTGATATGTGTTGTCCAGTTGGACTTCATCCTCAGAAAGGCTTAGTATTGTCAAACTTTCACATATTTGGTTATCCGGTGGGTTGTAGTGGTATTTCCCCATGGTTTTAATGTGAAGTTCCCTGATTACTAGGGAACTTAATCTTTCCTTTTCACATGGTTTTGGGCTATTGCTCTGAAAGGTTTTTTCCCCCCTTATTTTTCTATTGGATTTCTTATCTTTTTATTATCTAGTTGTAGAAATCCTTTTATATTCTGTGTACTATTTCTTTTGACGGTTATATTTGATGCAAATATTTTCTGTGACTTTTTTTGTTACTCTTTGAATGGGGTCTATTTTTTTTAAGGGAGGGGCAGAAGAGGAGGGAGAGAGAGAGAATCTTAAGCAAGCTCTTCTCCCAGCGTGGAGCCTGACTGGAACTTGATCTCATAACCCTGAGATCTTGATCTAAACTGAAATCAAGAGTCAGACACTTAACTGACTGAGACATCCAGGTACCCCAAGGGATCTTTTAATATTTTTTAAATTTAATTTTAATTGTAACAGTTTTATGGAGATAGAACTCATATACAATTCACCCACTTACAGTGTAAAATTCAATGATTCTTAGCATATTGACAAAGCTGTACAAATATCACAATCATGTGTGACACATTTTTATCATCCCCAAAAGAAATATTATACTTATTGGTAATCACTCCCCATTTCTCCAGAGGTAATTCTTGATTAACCATTACACTTATGACATAAGTCATCTGGAAATGCTTATCAATCACTGGATCTCAGGATGGGCCCCAGGATGACCCAAAGGGATGAGAGATGATGTTGGTGAGGTCAGCAAGGGTCAGTCTGTGAAGAGGCTTGAATGACCTGGAAAATCAGATTTTATCCTAGGAGAATTGAGGAACTATTGAAATATTTTAAACAGAGAAATAACTCCATAATACTTCATCAGTTTTCTTCTTAGTTACTTCTTTCCTTCTGTTTACTATAAGCTTATTTGGCTCTTCTTTATCCAGTGCCTTAGGTAGATTATTGGTTTGAGGTCTTTCTCCTTTTTTAAAGATAGGCGTTTATAGCTATAAAATGTCCTCTAAGTGCTGCTTTAGCTGCATCTCACAGGTTTTGGTATGCTGTTTTTCATTTTCATTCATCTTAGAGTGTTTCTAATTTCTCTTGTGATCTCTTCCCATTTAAATATATTACGGAAAGAACATGCATTCTATGGTAACAGTTATTTGAAATTTTTGACACTTGCCTCGCACTTAATTCTAGCCATACACATTGAATAATATACCTCAATGTCTAAATAGGAGCAATTTTGTTTGGGATAAATGCTAAACTGGAGAGATGTTAAGATAAACAGTATCTACAGGTACTGTCCTAGAAACCAGAATGTAGGTCACTCTATGGTTGAGTGTGTGGTGATATTTTTAAATGTTTGCTGTGTTTTGGAAAGAGTAAGTATTTTACATTTGGGTGGCATAGTGTTCTACATATGGTCATTAGACTGGACTTGTTGGTCATCATCAAATACTCTTTATTCTTATTGAATGTTGAATTTTTGCCTGTTTAATGTCTCAGTTGCTGAAAGATAGGTCAAAATATTCCCAATGGCTAAAAATAACTATCCTTATAATTTGTCAATATTTGTATCACATTGTGAGGCTACGATGCATACAAATTTAAAACCAATACCGCCCTTGTGTGTTTTGCTTTTATCATTGTGAATATCTTAGACTCAAATAATGTTTTTATCTCAGAATCTATTTTATCAGTTACTAATACAGTTGTATCAGCTTTCTTCTAGCAGAAAGCTCGTTAGAATTTGACCCTCTAGGCATCATCATCATCATCGTATTATTATCACATCATTATCAACACCATTTTGGACAATGTTTCAATTTAAACCAATTCTTTCCATTATTCTTCCTTTAATCTCAGACATTCCATGTGGAGCCCCTTTTGCTCTGCTTCAAATACATCCTGCAGAATTTCCTTTATTGAGCGTCTATATTTAGAAAACTCCATTTTTATTCATCTGAAAGTGACTTTCCCTTGTTCTTGAAAGCTGTAGTCACTATGTATAAAATTCTAGGTTGACAGTACTTTTTCTCTTAGCACATTGCATATGGCATATTTTTGCCTTCTAGTTTCCATCTGTTGCTATTGAGAAATGAGGTATCAATTTTTTGAAGGTGATTTTTTCTCTTTTCTGGCTTTTAAAAAATAAAATTTTAATGTGCCATGGTATGAATTATTTCATTCCCTAAAAATTCATATATTGAAATCCCAGTGGCTGGTGTGAAGGTATCAGGAGGTGGGCCTTTGGGAGGTGCTTGGGTCATAAGATGGAATGCTTGTGAATGTGATTAGTACCATTATAAAAGAGGTCCCAGAGAGCTCGCTTGCTCCTTCTGCCATGAGACGATACAAGGAAAAATCTGCAACCTGGAAGAGAACTCTTACCCAACCATGCTGGCACCCTCATCTCAGATTTCCAGCCTCCGGGACTGTGATAAATAAATTTCTGTTGTTATAAGCCCCATCCCCCAGTTTGTGATATTTTGTTATAGCCAACCAAAAGAATTAAGACAATAAGGAAAGTGTCTAAGAATACAAAATGGTATAATGAACTCTCATGTACTCTGGCTTTTTAAATATTTACTCTTTCTCTTTGGTGTATTAAAGTTTAATATCTGTGCATTTATTTTTGTATAAATTTGAGGAAGATTCCTTTGGATTGTTTTTTTTTTTTTTACCTTTTCAGATATAATGTTTGACCCATTCCCTCTATATTGTAATTCTACAACTTAACAACGACCCAGATTTCTCAAACTCAGTACACTTTCCACAATTCTCCATTGTGCAGGCCTATCCAGTACAGTAGGGTATTCAGCTGTATCCCTGGCCTCTATCTGTTAGATGACAAGAGCACATATACCCTACACTCTGCCAGTTGTGAGAAGAGAAAATGTCTCCAGACATCGCCAGATGTGCCCTAAAAAGCAAAACTGCCCCTGGTTGAGACCTGCTGGTTTAAACATATATTGAACCTTTTTATCTATCGTGTCTGTTTCTTAACATCTTGTTCATATATTCCAGATCTTTGTTATTTCTGGAATGTAATTTGAATAATTTCTTCACTACCTCTCTCTTCAGCTGTATCTTCTTAGTCATTTTTTATAGTTTCTGGGTCTCTGCTTATATTCCAATTTATCTTTAATTTCTATAAACATAATAATCTTACATTCTGTCTCCGATAATTTCAGCATCTGAAGTCATCGTTACTGATTTTTTGTCTTTGCTGATTCTTACTTTTGTTCCCTTATTTCCTTGTGTGCTCAGCAAATGAGTTGCTCATTTTCTTTGGAACTTGCTATGTGGGATTCTTTATCTGTGGGGTGAAAGCAGATTTCTCCAGGGAGGATTTCATTTAGCTTCTGCTAGATGCCTAGGATGGCTGCTAATCTAGGCCACTTAAGTTGTTGATTTCTAGGCCATAATGATTCTGGCTGAAATCCTGAGTGAGGGCCAGCCTGTGGGCATAGATTCTCAAGGGTTCTTTTCCTCTTTCTCTCTGTTCCAAGGTTCTAGAGAGGTAACATTTCCAGAAGTCCCATTGGTGGTAAGAAAGTAGTGGAGTTATTTTAATTCACCTTTACACTTAAAGTTAACTCATAGGATGTGGTTTTATTAATTAGGGTCTTCCAGTCAATGCCTTTCCTCCCAGGTAGACCCTGCACTTTGTCTTTGGTGTCTGCAAAACAGTGAAAATCTAAGCTCAATACACCTGTTTTGCAAATGCCTCCTATTTAGTTTTTGCTCCTTAACTCTTAGGTGTACACCTTGACTTTGTTTTTGTTTTTTTACCTCCAGGCTCCTTTTCTTGCCAGCTCATCAATGCACATGAGAAGGTATATATATATGCCAGCATTTTTAGCTATTTTCAGTAGGAAAATTGGTCATGGTACCTAGTTTGTTATTTTGCTGGTAATAATTATTGAGTTATCATTTTTCTTTCCCTAGTTACAGATCAATTAGTTTCCTATGCATGCCATTTAAAATTATACCTGTTCTATCCACAATACTCAGCTAGCCTGAATTTTTTAAGTCAGTGTTTTACAGGAGTTACAGATGGAGAAATAAACCAGGAGCACTATTAGATTGCTGTTTACAGACCTTTGCTTTGCCTTTGACTCTCTGGCTGGAACCAATTATAGTGCGACATGTGTAAACTTAATGTAGTCCCCAGTTATTGAGGCTTGCCCAGAACATGCACTGGGATACCACCGAGCAAATCACTGTCTCAGCACAAATGGTTACTGGGCTGATCAGTTAATAATTTCCAGCATCAAGGAAACACTTTCTGGCATCCATGTTTTTTCTAACTTGTTCCTCAATGATTGGATGCCACTTTCAAATGAGCACAAAGTGTACCCATCTGCAATGAAGAACAGAAAATTATACCAGTGGGATAGTTTGCTCTTACAGTCTGGGAATGGCCAGTAACAATAATAATGATCATAATGAGCATGAGGACGATGACAGTGCTACTTACTCTGTGCCATTCACCCTACCCAGGACTTACCTAGAATAACCAATCCAGATGATCTCATCTAATTAATCTCACAATCAGTTTGCCGTACTGTTTAATTATTGCCAGAATCAAATGTATTAGAAGTCTTGTATAGCTAATAAACTACCTCAGCAGCTCACCCTGTTCACTCATCTTGGCATTAATTTTAGTGACTAGCTCATATAGGTGGGGCCATCAGCACTGCCTTCCCAGGATCTTTCAATGGTGCATTTTTACAGATGAGGTAGGTGTTTGGTTTTCCTACCACAAAAATGTTCTAAGATAAAATTATTGCAGTAATGTCCTGTGATGTGAAACTCGGAGGCACCAATCCCTATACATCTATACTGGATGTTTCAGGATATGCTCCATGGAAAATCTTGGCTCTGTCTGCAAGTAAAACTTTGATTGCTCAGAGTGGGACTGGAGTGGTCTCCTCTTCTGTTTTCAAAACCTTGATATTTAGCCTCTCTATTCTGTTACACCAGTGATTTTCAAAACTTTTTGTTGAAACAATCTCAAACCAACCAAAATGTTTGACAAGCACATTACAAATGACTTTTTTGTCCTCAAGGACTTGAGAGTGAGCTGTTGATGTGATGTTGATGTTGATGTATTTCTTGCACATAAGAACATTCTTCCACATGATTACATTGACATTGATTAAAATCCAACTAGAAAACCCGGAAGTTAGCATTACTATATCACAATCATCTAATATTCATACTTGATTCCAATTTTAAGAATCATCATCATCTTTTATAGCAAAAAAGATACAATTCAGGATCACATTTTACATTTTTGTTGTTCTATCTTTTAGTGTCTTTTTTCTAGTCTTTCCTGACCTTTTATGACCATGACATTTTATAAAACTACAAATCAGACATTTTATACAAGGTGTCTTAGTTGGCATTTGTCTGGTGTTTCCTCATAATTCAGAAGTTTGCATCGTTGACAGGAATGTCACAGAAGTGCTGTGGGTTCTTATCTCCTTCCTATCAGGAGCCACCCCAACACGGATTCATCCCATTTCTGATGATGTTAACTTTAACTGTTAGATTGAGGAGGTATCTGTCAAGCTTCTTCACTGTAATGTTACTTTCTTGCCCATTTCAATTAATAAGTATGTTATGGGAAGTTCTTTGAGGCCATGTAAACACTCTGGGCTTCATCAAACTTTCAATTCATTCCTTTAGCTCTATCAATATTGACCCATGGCTTCCTATTTTATTCCAAATTATGTATTTTGATATTCAAAATTTCCCAGGTATGACCAATAATTTCCCCTTCATTTGACACGTCTCCATCATTCTTTGAGTATTTCCTTGCTTTCTGACTAAGATAGTCCAGGCTTGTCCAAAGTCCTAGAATCAACTATTCATCCAGGAACACTGTTTTCTTTTAGTGGAGAATGGTGTTTAAAAACAAGATCTGGCTAAGGTGTGTGTTCACTGTTCCCAGGCCTGCTGATGGACAGAACAAGGGATTTATGTATGCACAGATATACATGACTTACACCTGTATTTATCTCAGTGTCTGTATATTGAAAACCATGAGCTTACACAACACTTCCAATTCTAATTCAACACCACAAAGCTCATTCTAATTTTCTCCATTTCCTTATTTGTAATTTTAACAGCAAGAAATGTGACTCCTATTATCCTTAGTACACCAATTAATTTGACCATTGAACTACAGGTAACCAGTCTCCTGTCACTGTCACCCACGGTACCGCCAGTATGGGTTTCCTCCTTATTCCACTAATGCTTTTGCAACCTTTCCATGGGGCCCTGCTGCATGAGAGTCCTCTAGTGGGGTTGCCCTACTCATCCTGCTTAGGCTCTGACCCTCAATGCAGACTGATCTGCACAGAAACCCTCTCCATGGGCTCTGTTTCCCCATGCGAGGGGGTACACCCTCCACCTCACCTATATTAAGGTTTATTCCTGTTCTTTCCTCCCCTCTCTTGAGCACTAGATCCCACGTTGGGCCACCTCTACACATGACTTGGATGCTAAAGCCTTTCTTCCCCCGTGGCCATCCAATACCAGGCACAAAGCCACACCCCAGCATGAATGTCCTCCTTACTGCTCTTGGTCTCTGGCATCATGCCCTTGTCCTGGGCCATTGTGGCTTACCCCTCTGGTGTGGTCACCTACCTTGCTCAGTCCCACCTACTGTCTTACACTAAATTGCTGAGGGAGAGGAACAAGAATTTTAAAACTTTTATAGCCATGGATTACTTTCTTCAAATGAAATTTTTATATATTCATGTAGTTATTTTAGCGTAAATGTACAACAGGCCTTTTATAAAATTAATACATGAAAACAACGATATTATTAAAAAAATTGAAACTTTTTGAGATCACTTTAGATTTTCAGAAGAATCACATAGTATATAGAGAAGTATACCTATCACCCAGTTGTTTCATTAACATTTTACATAAATGTGGTAAATTCCTAAAAGCTATGAAATTAATGTTCTCACCATACAATTAGTTAAACTGTAGACTTGATTTAACGTCTCCAGGTTTTCCATTAATGTCCTTTATCTGCTGCAGGAGCCAGAAGACCACATTGCAGTTGGTCATCTTATCTTCCCAGTCAGTGAGGTTGGTTTTCATGAATCCAAAACTAAAATTAGCAGTTCTGGGGGAGAGTTGAAGACATGGAGGAGAGTTGAAGACAAACCTAATTTGTGTTCATGCGGGTTTAAGAGTATCTTGAATCACATGGATAAGTGGGTACAATTGGTAATATTTGTTTCTTCCATGGCTTACCTGGTCTCCTCAGGACACTTCAGTTAAACCAGTATGGCAGGACTCATTGTTCAGACTCCAGAGGAACACATCAACTCAGCAGCATGACTCACCGATTCCCTAGTTTTCAAAATCTTAAAACTTGCTACACAACACATTTGTTTATAGCTGGTTTGATTACATATTTATGATACTTAAAATACGTTAAGAGTAAAATTTAAAATAAACTTTTTATTTTACTCTTAAAATAGGACCTCAGAGGCAAACTTCAGGACCGCCATTGCTCATGATACCCTAAAATTTGGATTAACTCAGACATTGATGAGGAAAGATCTTGGACCTGATTGCAAGACCTACTAGAATTGCATTTCCACAACAGTGTGCTGGAGTGTTGCCTTTGGGCTGTGTCTGGGTCTGTGTCAGTCATGACTGACTGCTTCGGTGATATTGATGAGGACATTGACCCCTGTTGCATCACACAGGGTCTTCTACATGAGGGACTCTGGAATAAATGCTTCATATGGTCAATTCAGGAATGGTGGTGCTCCTGTGTTTCTTTTGATCTCATGAATGCTATCAGTCAGTGACATTGTAATTAGGGCTTCTTTCTTTACTATTGTCTGCTTTAAGACCCAGCTGAGAGAGTGACAAGGACGTGGGTGGCATGTGTGCTACGTCTCTATGTTTGTTTCCTGTTGCCTCTTCTGTTCTCACCGACTTCAAATTTGTATCCGACTAAATTGTATGTAAGCTGCCAAGGTTCCTTGTAGAGCCAAGCAAGCATGAAGTCAATAAATATGGAAGGAAGGAAGACGGTAGATTGATAACTAGGATTGAAGAGTAGCCAAAAGAGAATTCAGCAACTCCTGCAAGTATGTGCCAGGCTGGGCTGTCTATCTACCCAGGGCCTTTCTTTTAAAAGTTGTTCAGTGATTCATGTGGGTAACAAAGACTTACCTTCCTACAGCGTCTTTATCATAGCTGATAAGGTAATGGGTTAATGTATATATACATATATATATATTCATATTTTTTCAGTGTTCCAAGATTCATTGTTTATGCACCACACCCAGTGCTCCATGCAATACGTGCCCTCCTTAATACCCACCACCGGGTTCACCCATCCCCCCACACCCCCTTCCAAAACCCTCAGTTTGTTTCTCAGAGTCCACAGTCTCTCATGCTTCATCTCCCTCTCTGATTTACCCCAATTCACTTTTCCTTTCCTTCCTTCTCCTAATATCCTCCATATTATTCCTTATGCTCCACAAGTGAAACCATATAATAATTGACTTTCTCTGCTTGGCTTATTTCACTCAGCATAACCTCCTCCAGTCCCATCCATGTTGCTACAAAAGTTAGGTATTCATCCTTTCTGATGGAGGCGTAATATTCCATTGTACATATGGACCATATATTTTAAGGTAGAGTTTGATGTTCTCTTCTAACTAAATGCTCAACATTTTTATGAAAGGAGAGGGTAATGGCCCACAGTCCTGTCCTTCAAAAAAGAAGGCTTGTTAGTTAAAGTTGTGCTGCCTTTGGAGACTTCTGGAGCTGATCAACCCGCAGGCTATGCAGCTGAGAGTCACCGTGTCTCTTTCAGAGAAAGGTGGAGCTCCCGGAGCCTCAGGGGTGCACCTGGGCTCTGAAGACCGCAGATTCTGACCCGTCTGCGGTGGGTTCTGGGTGTGTGAGAGGGCCTCTGCCTCCCCTCAGCCCGCTTTTCCTGCCTGCGGCTTCCCCCACCCCCACCCCCTTCACAGCTTTCCTGGTCAGGACACTGATTTCTGAAAAGGTGATGCCTTAGAAGCAGCCTTCTGGTGACAGGGTGGGAGGGGCTGGCTCCTGAAGTCACACTGTGTTGGGACCCCAGCTCTGTCACCTGCTATTCGTGTGACCACAGGATAACATGGGCTTTCTAGGCCAGCCGGTAAAGGGAGGCCCTCTGCACCAACCTCTGATTTTCCTCTTATTTAGAGCAAATGTCTCTAGAAGCACTGAGCTGCATTCTTGGTGCATAGTTAGTGCACAGCAAAAGTTAGCTTTTCACTCTTGTTCTCACCGTTTCAAGTGAAGCCAGTGGCCATTCTAGCAGAATCCACAAGGGGGGAATTCTTACCCACTAGGGCCAAGGTTTTCTGTGACCTCAGCCACGGTAACCACCACATCACTGTCTCCCCGGGGAGTGGGTCATCTCGGCTCCTCTCTCTTTGTAAATATGTTTCCTTGGAGCTGTTTGCAGGTTACAACCTCATTATATTTGTTTCTGTGTTGGCAGTATTTTCTTGAGGTCACTTCTCAGTTTTGCCTCCTGTGTGGGTAAAGATTGAAGAAAGCTTCATGAAGTAAAAACCAGATGACACCCGTCTTGCCAAGAATAAGGGAAATGACCTTATTTGTAAAGAACACAGACACTAGCATTTGCCATCTGGAGTTTGGTTCTCACACTGATCTGGGTAAACCCGGATGAGCTTTCAGATGGACATCTGAAGGGCAGGGATCCCGTGGCCCTGGTCGTAGGCTCAGAGACTCATCAGTGAAGAACCCCACGGAAAATTCTTGGGACTCATGGCTTCACAGTGGCATATGCAATGGTTCAGGGGAAAGAAACATTTCCCAGGCAAGTGATCCAGCTTAATAAGGTATTTGGCAGTCATAGGAAATGCCTTGTGCATTTTCTGTCGGATGGTGAAGTCCCTCCCTGGACTTTGGCTTTCAGGATCCTCTTCCATTCTTGTGTTCAGACAGCCTGCCTGTCCTTGGTGGAGGGGTGACTCCAGGCAGGGGCAGGCTCTGCGGAGCGCCTGAATGGCCCAGCTGTGTAGCAAAGTGTAGCAAATTAGTGTAACCGGCAGGTCCCATCTGTCCAGTTTATGCTATGTAACTGATGCCACCCTATCTTTTGTTGTTTAAGATGGTTTGAGTCTTAACCATGTCATCACGGTAGAGAGGAAAGCACATGAGCTTTGGACTCTCCCTTCCCCAAAATGCTCACTGAGGAGTGAGAGGCCCTCAGGAGCCTCATCTGGAAAATGACGGAAATAATCCCACATTCCTCGCGGGCTGTACCTGAGTAAGTATCTAAAGTGCTGGGCTAGTCTCTGGCATGTGGTGGGCATTGCACGAGAGTACCTGAGGTCCTTATGGAGGTACTTGAGCTCAGTGAGCCTTTTCTCCCAAGTGGGCAGGACAGGAGGAAGCACATCGCCAGGCTGGAGACAAGTGTTTTCCATCCCTGGCCCTCAGGTCCTTCTCAGCCACACTCAGGGACTGGCTGGCCACATTGCCTTTTAGAAGAATCGCCGGCCACTGTGTTTTTCCAGCATGGCTCTTCAGCATCAGGTTAAATGCCTGGTCCCACTGCTGGAAGCATCTCTGAACGTCCACTTCTATCCTTTGCCCCTTTGCTCAGTGTCCCCAAGCCAGGGATTTTCAAACATGTTGTTAACATGACAGCACTCCCCAGGAGCCACTATGTAAATGAGAACAGAGAGTGTCGAGTGAGAGGTTAACAGGACGAGGGACTTTGCCTACCCCTATACCCCAGCATTGAGCCCGGGACTCACACCAAAATCTCCAGCACTCCAGGGAGCAGTGAAAGCCACTGCAGTGGACAGCTGAAACTCTGTCCTAGAGAGGGTTCTCCCGGCTTTGCCCTGGGCACCCACCGAGTGAGGCAGTCAATGGAGAAATCTTCCTTTGCCTCTGGCTGTGCTCTTCACCTGCCGAATGTGTTCAGTCACTGCCAGCTGTCTGCTTAATAGAGCCCACATCTTCTCTTGGCATTGCTGGCCGTGTGACCGTGGGCAAGTGAATTACTCTCTGCGTCCCAGTTTCTGTATCATAGGTTCACAGACTGGCCCCATGACAGAGGGCGGGGAGAGCCCAAGGAAGACACAGTCTACTTGAGACACTCTAGATGGTTGATAGGTGGCACATATCTGGGGCTAACCTCGGGGAGCTGCAAGGCAAGGGTACCCGCACACTGGTCTGCCAGATCTTAAAAGGTTACATGGAGGTTTGCACTGGGTTCAGACCAAGTACTGTCCAGCTGGTCTCAACACCACATCACTGTCTAAAGGCTGTATCCTTGGGGCAGCTTCTGGGAATGAGGAAGGCAGGTGGAATGCGCATTCCAACGATAGCGGAGGGAGTGCGGCCCTCCCCTTGCCGGAGTCCAGCTCATGGGCCAACCAACCATCATACCTTCTCCATGACTTGTCCCAACACACATCTGCAAAATGGGGTTGTGGTGAGGTCAGATCCCATTGTGCATGTAAACCCCTCAGCTCAGCGCCTGGCACCTTAGATTTCTAAGTGTTCAGGGGCACCTGGGTGGCTTCATTGGTTAAGCCATGGCTTTTGGCTCAGGTCATGATCCCAGAGTCCTGGGATCAAGTATGACATCAGGCTCCCAGCTCCATGGGGAGTCTGCTTCTCTCTCTGACCTTCTCCCCTCTCATGCTCTCTCTCTCTCTCAAAAAACAAAACAAAACAAAAGTGTTCAGAGAATCTTAAATGGTGATGTATTTGCTATTTATATACATATGATGCCTTTCTTATTCAATTATAAACGATCTAGAAAATTTACAATCTAGTGCTCCATGTGGGGACCTGACACACGAGTATTTGTTCAGTAGGAATTCTGACTCCTCTATAGCTTTGCAGAATTGTGGTTTAGGGCTTCTAGATCACTATTTCTCAACGTGTGGGCTGGACACCACTTCTCTCAGAATGACCCTGAATGTATGCAGATGCCTAGACCCTATTTTAGACCTACCGAACTGACGTTTCTGGGGGCAGGGCCCAGCAATCAGCTTTCCAACATGATTTTCTACGCATGCCCCGCAGAGAAGCCCCAGATGTGGGTGCTACAGCCTTGCTTCTGGGTCCATCCTAGGCTTACAGGACTTCTCTCAGCCTTGAGACAGTAATCTGTTTGTTCCCTTTCTATCAGTATATCTGCATTGCGATATGATTTCCAAAGCCTCCTGTGCCTCATGCTGCCCCATGCTGGAAATACTGCCTTCAACCCTTCCCCCAAATTCTTGCAAAGTTATTTGTCCTCTGGTTTCAGTCCAGATGTCATTTTGGGGTCATCAGGTCTTTTTAAGTGTCCAGATCCCACTGCGTAACAGTTCGCTAGTAACAAGACAAGCTCTGCATTTTTCATCCATTTATCTTCACGGTGAAGACTTATTTTGGTTCCATAGAGGCAACTAATTAATTACTTAATGTTCTTTTGTATTTTTACCAACATTAGGCCAAATTTACGTCGTAGAACAAGCCATCCATACAGTATGTGTCATAATTACTGTTTTGCAATTTCACACCAGCAAAAATTTATTAAAACTTCACGACTCATTAATAGTAAGTGATCATAATCGCTTAATAGAAAAGGAAAGTGTGCTAACGATGGCAGCCTTGATTAACGTATTTGACCTTAAGTCATGAAGTCAAGTGAAATTAATATCACTGAATGTTGAACATAAGGTTTTTTACAATGCACATCATTTCAATCATCATAAGAGGAAATAAACTAGTTTTGAGTTTGACTAGATTTGAAAGCCTTTTAACGCTTCACAACCAATTAAGGGAACATTAATGAACTCCTATACAGTGACAACTAAGTGACAAAATGTGAGTAGATGCAGAAATGGCTCTTTGCTATCAAATGCTGGAGGAATGTTGTTCAACTGGCTGGGTGAGCATGCAGACCCTTTGTTAGGGTAGCCTGTTCCCCAACAGTTTCCTATGTGGGAGGGTGAGACTCAGCCATCTTCCAAAGATTTTCTCTTTTCTAACCAAAGTGGTGGGGGTCTATGAGGCACCCCCCTGAAGGATTTTAATCCTATTTGTAAGACCTAGCTGACCTTTTAGATGTCACAGACTCTGCTCTTGTGCCCCACATGCAGATGTGATGGAATGTTCTCCCTAGAGGAACTGAGGTCTCTCCTGCCCTCCTGGACCCCCCACCTCATGAAGTTTGCATTCTTCGGAACCTGGGTAGAAGGGAGGGGGCAAAAATCCATACACTTCCATGGGGGCAGGAATTATTTTTTTTTGTTTCCCAAAGATTGTGTCCATCACATGGCAGGCCTCTGGGGAATTCATGAAGGGGGGAGACACTGAGCCTGGGGGACACTCAGCTCACCCATTGTTTCAGAATGGGTCATAAGTCGTGTGTGCTCAGATCCCCACTACACACCAGGTCTGGGTCATGGCACCCCATTCAGTTTCCATAGTCAGAGCTGCCGTCATTTTTTATAGCCATTCCACTCACGGCAGTGGCTGTTCCCAACATAGGAAGCTGAAAGCAATCCCCTGAGCTAGGTTCTATTATTTATACCTCTTGACAGTTGGGGAAATGGAGGTTTGGAGAGGTCAAGAGACTTTGTCCCTAGAGTCTCTACTCTTTGCCACCCAATGAGGATCCTAGGGGAGTCAGTCCTCCCTTTGGGGGGGGGGTCATATAAAGCCTTGCTGGGTGGGGAGGCTCATGCACATAGAGCTAACAACAGAGCAAGGTCACATATGAGCAGAGGAGTGAGTGAGATGAGCTGGAGAGCTACGGGCGCCCCAAGAATGAGAACCCACTGTAAAATGGAGTGACTTGGAAAGGCTTGCCAGAGGGGAGCTGCAGATGGGAACATGGTGGCAGTCATGAGTAGGTCTGTTTATTTGTGCAGGGAGGAAGTAGGACAGAAAGTTGGGAAGTAGTGTGGAGTCAGCCTGGTGACAGTGAAGTTTGGGAGAATAGTCTGGAGAGGGAGAGGGATAGACTGGAGGCCGGTGATAGTCCTGGGGGCAAGCAGCAGGAACACAGGGGAAGAGTAGATGCAAGGGGAGCTAAAAGCCCTGCTGGCTCATGGGATATGGGCAAGGGAAGAGAGGGATGAGTCCCGCGAATGCTGGAGTCCAGGCTGGTGACAGGGCTTGCAGGAGAGAAAGTCGGGTCTTTTCCACTGCATCCTCTTGGAACCTCTGCTCCTTCGTGGGCGGGAGGGAGGCTGGGCTTGTTCACCTTTCACTTCCATCATTGAAAAGCCCTATCAGTTCTGTCTCCCAACCCTTCCACTCCTCTCCCCACAGTATGAGCACCCCAGAGGCTGCCCCACCGTCCCTTGCATGGCCCATGTCCCAGCCCACATTGTTCCCTCTACCTCTTTTGCCCGCCATGTGCTAAAGGGTGTCCACCAGCCTACAGTGCCTTCAGGGTTCCTACCATCTCTCCAGCTTCCCGGTTCTCTCCCCGGTCCCTGCACGCTAGCCCACAGGACCAATTTTTCTTTCCAATGCACTGTCACCCCCTTTCCACCTCGGGCCTTCATACTGCTGACCCCCCCCTGCAGTGCTTTCTCCCCTTCGCTGGTTCTTTCTTAAGATTTAGGCTTTACATGTGAGGATGCCTCCTGGGAGACCTTTCTCCTGGTCTCCCAGATTAGAACTGCTTCGTGGTTCCGTTCATCATGGCACCCCACTAATTGTGCAGTAATAGCACCTGACCTTTCTTTAGTCCTCTGCTAGGTGCCCACGCTGTAAGCCCCTCACCTGAACTGGCTCACAGGACCCTCAGAATCGCCCAGCGAGATTGGCGTCCTTATCATCTTTACTTCATAGATGCGGAGACTGAGAGCATGTCTCACCCGAGGAGTGCACTTGTCACTGTCATATTTTACTTGTTTACCTTCATAAATGCTCTCGGTTACTGTGTGAGCTCAATGAGCCTTCCGAGGCAGGGGACCTGTGTGCCACATACACGGGCAAAATCTGCCGTCAGAACTCATTAAAATGTCGCCAGTGACGATGGCCTAAGGGACGATTCTGTTTCACTGTCAGTAAATCCCAAATTAAGAAAAAAAATCGGGACACATACTTTAGTTCTTCACATTACAAGAGGATTACCAATCTAAAACCTCAGGTTTCCTTAAAGATCTAATCCCTCTGTGGCTTTGAAAAAGGGGGTGATTTGCAGGGCGCCTTTTCTGGAGCCGCATGGAGCGCCCTGAGGATAGAGACGCAGACCCTCCAGTCGGGCTGCCTGGGTTCAGATTCTAGCCCTCCCCATCCCGATCTGTGGGGGCTTTGTCAAGTTACTTAGCCTCCGAGTCTCTTTCTTCATCCGCAAAATCAGGAGAGCAGAACCCGCCTCAGAGGCTGCAGTTTAAGATTTGCGGTGCTGCTCGGCTTTCTACCGAGGAATGAGGGGCCCCGGGGAAGCACAGATTTTCTACCGGAGACAGAAAAGGCAAGAATCCAACAGGGACCAAATTAGAAATGGACTCGATCCTGGGGGGCTGTGGGAAGATCTGATGGCCCCAGGTGGCGCCTCGGTGAGCTGGGCTTTGCAGGCTTGGCGACAGTTCCAGGAGTTCCACGGGTGGGGCCAAGCTGAATGCAGGGCTCCCTGTGGGGCAGGCAAGCCAGGTCGCCCAGCACCTAGAGGTCACCGGTCCGCCAGGGGACAGCACCCGCACCTCCCTCGTTGCCCCTGCTGCCTTACATTGGTCTGCTACCGGGAAGCATGTTCTTGTCCAGCGAGGAAGCCACCGTGCCACCCCTGTGCTCTATGTGGTGGCCCACGACAGCTGAGGGTCCTGGACGAGGCAACAGCACGTAGCAAGGTCACTAGGCAGCATGGTGCTGAGAGTCTGAGGTCAGTGAGCCCTTACACACAGCAGGGGTTAACCGAAGAACACTTCATACCTGTAAAAAAAATGCCTAGAAAAACTCGGTGGAATAGCAGAAGAGAGTCTATAGTTGTGCTCCGCAAAAACCGATAGTCAATTAAAATAGTTTGCAATTCCTGGGTGAGGGGAAAGATGCCGGAAAAAGGCAGAAAAGAAGATGAAGGAGAAAGTCGTATCATGGGGACAGGAGGCTTGGGGGTGCTGGTGTAAGGGTTGTAGGGGCTCTCCTGCCACTGACCGGATGAAAGCCTTTTGGGTCTTGTCCTTCTGCATCCATAAAAAGGGGGGGTAATCAACTAGCCCCCCACCCCCCAGGGGCAGGATCAAAGGAGGACATTTGTGAAGGTGCTCTGTGAACCGAGAGGACTTCTAAGTAAGGAGATGCTGAGTACCCAACAGACCCCTCAGGGACAGAAACACCTTGGAAGAACAAAAACAAACCAGCTTTGTATTAGAGTGTGGTTGCTTTCCTATTGGGATGCTGGGTCCTCGCGGACGACGGGCGGTGCCAGGGATTCATGTTCAGTGGACCAAGGGGGGAAGCAGATGTGGGTGAGAGCCACATCTGGTAGGAATGACCTTCTTACTGTCCGCTGTCCATTTTCTATTCCATTTGGGTACAATTTTCTGCAGACCTCTTCCTGAAGCTGGAATGAAATCCTTGCAAATTAAGGAATGGAGCCCACATTTCGTCCTAAGTACATGTCCCAGTCTGAAGTCAGACCCTGACAACCGCTTTCGGTGTTTGCTAGAAGCTCTGAGATAAGGCCTGCCTCTGCCATAGGCTCCTTCCCTGTCTCCATGGTTAGGTGGGCGCAGATTGGGAGAGGGCAAAATTTCGGGCAAGGCAGGTACTAGGGACTGAGCGATTTCCTGGAGCCTCCATCCTGCCCCGGAGATCTGGCTCCTCTCCTTCAGCACTGCCCCAGGGGAGGGGCACCCATTGTCTGCTGTCAGCAACCCAGGGAGTGAGGGCAGAGGATCAGAATAGGAAAGAGTTCACACCCCCGAAGCTGGAACTGGGCCAAACACTTTCAAAGTTGTACAAGAACAGGCCAGCTATGTCTTTCTGGGCACAGTCTGGGGGTAAATGAGATCTTTAAGACACTTGGGCAGGCTTCTGTCACTCGGTGTTAACTGTGTAGCTTGCAACTACTTTAATTGTTTTTGTGTCTAGAATGAGGGACTCAAATGGAAATGTGACTCTCAGGGGAGCAGTCCTGGCACTCAGATGGCTTGTCATATTTCTTTTTTAAACTGCTGTTCTTTTTCTTAAGGCGAGGGAGGTAATCTAATTATCTTTCGGAAGATAAGCTCATGCCGTAATATGTCGGTTAGGGCTGCTCTTGTAACATGGCCCCGAGTGTGTGTGTGGAGAGAAATGAAATGGGGATGTAGGGTGTACCTCTGGGTTGTCCTGCTCAAAAGCCAGAGACCTTCCCCCCATGAGGCGTGAGGGAGAGAATAGTTTAAATGCGCACTGGGGTTGGAAAACTGAATTCAAGTTCCAGCCTACCTCCTTTGGCTATGTGGCTTTGCACTAATCACTTGCATCTCTGAGCCTGTCTCTTCAGTTGCAAAATTAGATCGATTCCACCTTGGAGCGGTTGTGAGGCCCGAATGAGATCGCATGCCCAGAGCCCATCCATCCTGGTGCTGGGGAGAGGGGTGCATGGTGAACGCTCAATAACCAATGGCATTTATTACTCGGCCATCATCATGAGCCTTCTGTAGGCACCGCCCACAAACCCGTCCTTGACAGTCTTGTCAGGAAGAGAGCTGACCCAGGCTCCCTTTGGTGTAGAGCTGTTTCCCTGTCAATGTAGAGCTAACTCACCCTGTGTCACTGACCACAATGTGAGGAATTCCTAAACACCCTCCAGGGCAGACTGTATGCACAGGGCCTCGAAGGCGTCTCTTCCCCAAACTGCAGCAATTCATTCTGAAAGAGATTCTGTAGGGCGGACACTGTCTCTTGGGCTGCATGGATCTTTGCTGGATAAAGGAGAAAATTCTGGTCCTGGGGGGTACTCTGAGCCAGGGATGCCTTGCCTCTTTCCTCCAAAGAGCAAAGGCCAAAGCTTGACTGGGTTCTAGCATCTGCAGAGTTTGTCCTTCCTTTATCTTTTTTCTTTAAAAAAACAACTAGTAAAAATGTTCACAAACATGGCAGAAACTGTATCTAGGTAGAATCTATCCATCCATCTATCTATTACCTATTTATCCATCCATCCATCCATCCCTCTATCTACCCATGCATCCCTTTATTGTCTATCTATCTATCATCTATCCACCCATCCATCCACCCATCCATTCATCCAACCATCAACAATATAATCTATGTTTCTACTATGGGTACAAGTAGAACCATATTTTTCCTTGTTCTGTATTTTGCCTTTTCACATAATATACCATCGACCACTTCCAGTTTCAGTCGACATAGATTTACTTTTTACAAATTGTGGCACAACATTCCCTTGTCTAGATGCACTGTGAGTTCTTTAACCAGCTGGCTATTGATGAACATTCAGGTTGTGGAAAGGACTTCCCTTTTACAAATCATTCTGCAATGGAAATCCTTTTGCATAGACCTTGGCACATGGTGTAAGAAGGCAGGGTAAAGTCTTCGCAGTGGAATTGCTGGCTCAAAGGGGATATGGATTTTAAATTATGATCACATTGTCAAATGGTTTTCTTAAAAAGATCATCCCACACAAGGTATTCTCAGGCCAAATGCTCCCCTTATCTTTTAAACATGGTGAATTCTTTGCCTGGCAGCCTGGATGGGGGCACCTTCATGAGGATAAAAGCAGGTGATGCGGCCAGCAGGGCTAGTTTATGTGACTTTTATGGATATGCTGCTCGTATCTCTTATGTCGCTGTGTTTTTGTTTATGCTTTATTTATATCATCCAACACAAGCAGCCTTGTATCTTGTTCCTGTCACAGTTTTTATTCACTTTCTTGGCGTTTCTCTCAGGGTTTTATTAGTTGTTTCTTGTTCCAGCTCCTAAAATTTCTTTCACCTGCATCCTGGGGATTTGGTTGTATTGAGAAGGTGATTAGAATACTAAGGGGCTGGGGAAGGAAGCCTGATGTCCCCAGGGCACCGTTCCCTCCCCATTTCTGCTAGGATTCCTGGGACCTCAGAGTCCTGCCCTCCCCCAGGGGCCTGTTCTGCCTGCGGTCACGAGGTGCTTCATTTCTCGGGGAAGGAACGTGGAGCTTCCTGCTCCGGCAGCCTGAGAAACCCAAAGCCAGAAGAGATGTTGGAATCTGGGATTTTGTTACACCTCAAACACCAGGCCCAGATCCAAATGCTCACAAACTTTTTTGCTGAACTGTGGAGTCCTTTAGAAATCATTCTAAACTAAAATTGGAAAGTAGGTCCAGGAGACAAGGGTTAGTTGGAATGCACAGTTGAATGAAAAAAAAAAAATCACAAAATTGCGTCCTGCAGTGGACCGCTTATGAAATGCAGGTTTCTATTCTGTATGAGGTCAGGTCTTTTTACTGTGTAGTGGATAGCAAGTTGTAGACTGAAGCGAACAATGCTGGTGATATTAATTACTGTGTTTTGTACTCCAATATTTTGCCTTAAAAACTCGTGGTGGTGAGAAGGTGCCAGAGAATATAAGCGCCCCCAGGGAAGCCGAAGAATCCTATTTTGAGTGACCATGATCATCACGCTAATGCCCAAGGATCAAAGCCTGCCTCATGCAGTGTAAAGTAACTCTTCCTTGCCAGGCACTGAGCGATAGCCTGGAAATTGGGAGAATGACCTGTTCTGACTTTACTTGTTATCCGAATACTTACTATTTGTAAGTTTACACAAATAATTCAATACATTTATGATAGCATCTAAAGAGTTCACAAGTCCTATCCTCCAATTACAGAATTGTATGTTGAAGACAAAAAAATAAATACCTGGTGTGGCCCTCCGCTGACCCTGGTCCCTTTTGGCATCACATGGGCACTATTCGGTTGGGTTTAAACCAGTGCCTCTCAATCAGGGTGGTCTTGCTGTCCCCTTCCAGGGGTCTGACAGCCTCTTGGGGTGGGTGGCTGCTATGTCGTGGGCCAGGGCCAGGGATGCTGTTAAACATCCCACAATAGACAGGAGCAGACACCATCCCTTCCCACCTCGAAGACAAAGAATCATTGAGAAGCATCTAGAAGCAACAATCACATTGGGTCCTCAGGAATCGTATCTCCTCTGCTGTCAGAAAACACCCGCATCTTGATACTGGGGATTTCCATGCGTTTGCAGACTTCAAGATCATTTTCCAATGAATGAAGATAAAAGAAAAGACACCACCATTGCAGTTTTGTTTTTTTCTAAAAAGAAAACAATGTTTATTAGGGTTCCCTGGGGTGGAGGATGGCTGAACAGACTACATACATATACTCCGTAGCGCTTGAGCAGTATGTGAACAAAAAATTCAAACATCACAAAACCACTTCCAAAATCCAAAGAGCAAAACTTGTACTTCTGTGCATAGGTGTTGTTTCACAGGTGTTGGTGGAAAAGCATGCCGCAAACAGCGGTGTGAGGAAGGCACGCGGGGATGGTCCGGGAGAACGCAGAGGGGCCGCGGGAAAGCAGAGACACTCGAAGGTGAGATGCATGTGTCACCTTATACGAGTGAGAAACTCAGGAAACTGTCAAATGGTAACCAGGAGGGAAGTCGCTCCTCTGGACCCTCTCCTGACTGGAAGCGTCCATGAAGCTCACTATACCCCTCATCCTAGCCCTGATGAAGTACCTATCTGACCCCCTCCCAGGACTGAAGTCTAAAACCATCCCCAAACCAGCATCCTAACCAGGATGCTTAACCTATGTGAAACAGAAGGAACAGAAGCTGAGACACACCCTCTGGTTAAGAGTAAAAATGCAACACCATCTAAAAGAATACAACCCAAAAGCCCACATCCTGAATCTCACGCAGCTTCTCCACAGGAGGGGGATTAAACAAGAGAAAATAATTTCAATATCTAAAGGATAATGCACAGGAGAAGAGAAAACTCTTTAAAGAAAACTCTGTGGTGAAAAGCATTCCCCTTCCTCCCTTGGGGGAGAAAGAGAGAGAAAAGAGAGATAATTAGAAGAAACATAAGGCCCTGGATTTCAGGTTTCTGAAACCATTTCTTCAAGTCTCTGAGGACAATCAGCTATTTCTGAATCCAGAAAAGTCTCCTTACTAGAAGACCGCAGCCAAATAAGGCAGGGCAATCCGTGAGTGGCTTCTCCAGTTCCCATTCTCTCTTTTCCCCCCTTTTCAGAAATGCTTTCAGCTAAAGCTGAAAAATAAAAAGGCAGACTCCAGATCAAGCATGCTTTGCTTACCAGGAAGATAACACCGATCACACAGCCCTGCGGAGTTGGGACACAGAGAGGACGGGAGCTGTTGTGATGGCGCCGTGTCAGACGTCCTGCCTGGCTCAGGTGACAGGTGACAGCCCTTTACCCACTCAAAGGAGCCTTGATTTTCTTCTATCCATGGAGTTGCCTGGGTGTTCCAATTCTTTATCCTACTTTGTTCTAGTCTTAGAATCTGTGTTATGTTTGCTCCCACCAAGGGTCTTTGCGTACTTTCAGAGTTTTGCTGTTTGAATGAACACTGCTGGCCGCTGGCTTTCCCACGCTACGGCAGCTCTGATGCCCCGTTCCCACCTGCACCACGGCCAGTAGCTGACAACTGAGCCACTTGCACTCGTGTGGCCACCTGGCCATGCTCGCAGTCCTCTGAGGCCCCAAAGGGTGACCCCATTTGGTTCCCCATGGCAGTCTGTCTGCCTTCTCCCTGAGGCTTGAACTGTGCCTCTTGCCCTATGCCTATCGATGGGAGCTCACTACTTCTTAGAGACCGAGTCCGGAAGGCGGCTTCGTGGATGACTTACAAAAGAGAATTTAGATTCTCTGAAGGATGTTAAAGTGAAGGATTCTGCCATCCAGAAAAGATGGTGTTTCCCCAAGCTGCTCTCAGAGGCCTTGTCCTCTCACTTATTTGTGCAGAAGCTTCAGTCCTGAAGGATTGTCCACTCGACGAGGGTAGATGTTCCGTAAATACGCTGATTTGAAGACCACCTGTTTGCTTCTCGGGATGCTGGCACAGGCCTGGTCTTGGTCCGGGCTTGGTGGAGCGGTCCACCTTTCTGACCAGCGTCCTGCCCTTGAAGCAGATTAAAACACCAGCAGATTCACTGGCTCATTTCCCATGAAATCAGTTTACCCATGATTTCCCATGAAATCATTTGGGGTCCTGTCCTTTCTGGGACTGGCGAGTCAAGCTCAGCTCCTCCTGAGGACAAATGCTAATTTTTCATCTCTCAGCAGGAAACCCGGTCGGCAGATTTAAACCTGTTTTGATTCTAATATTCTCTTTGACACTTCCTTCCCGGTCACCCTCAATAGCCTCAGGACACCTTAGCTGTCGTTTACAAGAGCTCAGTGCTGGCGAGACCGGGCAGGAGGACCAGTGCTTGTTACCCTGTGACGGAAGGAAGCCTTTTGATGCCCTCAAAGGTTTTCATTCACCTAACATTGTTTAAGTACCTACAGTGGGGCATGCTTTCTCTTAGGGGAGGCTGGGGGGAGCTCCAGGAAGACAAGTTCAAGTGAAACAAGGGGGCTGACGGTCTCTGGCCAGAATCTTGGTATTTTCTATAAAACGAAAGTGGGGAATGGTAAGAAAACCTGGCCTGGGATGAAGAGAAGAAAATCCGAGAAAACCTATTATTGATGCTGGTGCTGGGCTTGGCAACTGCCCTGGAGCAAAAATAAACTCCTCATGGCAGTGGGACAAGACGCTGCTCCTGCCAGGGGCAGACAGCCCAAGTCGCAGCTGTGCTGCTCAAATGAGCCTGGAGACCTTAGGGGGTGAGGACCTCAGTGACGGTGACGGGCTGTGGTTCTCTGCAGGCAGTTTATTGCAATAGGATCTGTGCCCCTCCTCGCCCCTCTGGGCTGGATCTCAGAACAATCAGAAGTGCCAGTGATGTTTCCCGCTGAACAACCCTGGGCAATCTCTAGGAAGAGGTGTAGGGGGGAGCACATCAGAGAGCACGGGAAGCAACAAAGGGATGCCTGGTGAGGATGAGCAGACAAGACCATCCCAAGGCTAAGAAGAGGGAGCACAGAAGAGGGGAGGGTTGGATGGAGGAACTTCCCACCTGAAGAATTAACATCACCCTCAGATCGTCTGACTCCTGGGAGAAGCTTGTCTGTCTTCAAGAAAGCCAGGGTTCTCTGTGCAGTGGGCATCTGGCAGAAGAAGAGTTAATCTGGGTAGGACTACATTTAGAATGATTCGGATGAAAAATCGACAGGAAGGGACCCTGTTAAATAGTTAAGTGATAAAGAACAGGAATGGGCACTGGGGCGCCAATAATCGATATGAAAGAGAAGAGTCAGCGCATTATCTTAAAACAACTCTCCTTGTGAAAAGAAATGGCCCAGCAAACACAGCCCAGATAGAGGGAGCAGCCAAAGCCACAGACTTAAAGCCTTTGCCGGGAGAACGTATTCAGACCTTTAGTCCTCAAGAATTCTAGACAACAGACTTAGAACAAATGGTCACTGGAAAAGAGAGTTGGGTCAAATCAAAAAGTGTCAGATATATATATGAGATGCCTACCTTAGGGATCATAGGAAAATGTAGCTTCTAAAGGTTTCCAAATGAATTTTCAGCTGTTTTACAGTTCTAGAATTTCTAAAAAGAAATTTCTTCCTGCATCGTCCAGATATCAGCTCTGGCTTGCTTTCCACAAAGGCACTGCTGTCTAATTCAAGGGACTCTGGCTATTCTTGTGAGGACAAAGTTCCTGTATGGATCAGAAAGGAACACTAGTGGACCGCACGACCCATTCACCCATGGCACCTGGCCCCGTGCTGCACCATGATTTTGCTTCATCCTTCCATACTTCCTGAGTTCAGGGCATATGGGTCCTCCTGTTGTCCCTGTACACAGGCCCTTGGTAATTCACGCCCATCTGCTGCTATTGCTTTTTGGTCTTTCTCGAAAATATTGGTCTCCCATGGTCTCATTTGCTTTTTCAAAGAGCAGAAGCAACAAAGATCACAGGGGTATGAATCCAGGAGATCAAGAACAGCGTTGAAAGGGAATTAGAAAATGTGAGTTCATTTAAGCAGCCCTCTTCTGATCTACAGTTTATTGACTCAAATAAGTCATGCGTGTCGGACTACATGAATGAAAACTTATTTTCCAAATGACAGCTCCTCCAAGGCCACTATTTTGTAAATAGTAACAACAGAAATACATTTTTGCTAGATTCTAACAAAATAATTTGCTAATTATACAAACTCCCACTGCTTTTACATCTCTTTTCCCAATAAGCACTTAACACTGACTTAAAAATGCTTCCACTCTCCTCCCTTCTTAGTTTAGCAGATGGAGTGTTTGGGAGTGCCTACTTTAGACAAAATACAAAGAGACAGGTGGGTGGCAGGACGCAGTTGGAGAGGACCCATCCTTGGCGTGCATGCATGACAGCGACACTCTTCATAGAGACAAGATCAAAGGTCACAGCAGCTCTGGCGAAACCCTGTCCCATATTTGATTGACTCAAAGACCGCTTCTAAGATATTTTTTACTATAGATAAAGAATTGTGTACACATACACATATATATAAATGAAAAACACACTCCTATTAGATTCTGGATACAGTTTGCTATACTTAGCAAAAAATAACCTGTGTAATTTTTAACTTATACTCTAGGGGCTTGAAAAAATCAGATATGGAAAAATAAACGTGGGAGTGGCATTCTGAATCCTTTTTATTGTGCACTTCTTCCTTCATGTGCTCTATTAAAAAGATACCCAAACAGATATTGGTCAAAGATACTCAACATCAACGTGGAATGAATGTGCTTCCAATCAGTTTGGCAATAGTGCCCCCCCCCCCCTTTTTTCATTCTCTCAATAAGCAGCAGGACATGGCTAGACTTGACGTGGGAGTCATGGTCTACATGGACCTAAGTTACTGTTTTTGTGTTGTCAAAATCAGCTACAGTGAGATGCTTTCTTCAAGAGGCCCAAACCTCAGCAGACGGCCCTTGCATCTGGTGATACCCCAAATACAGGGACTGAGGGACAGGAAGTAATCCTTTTTGCTGTCAGCACTGCTGCATAAGGAAGTCAAAGATTGAAGTCACTTTCCTGCTTTAGTCCTGGGGCAAGTGATGGTGTTTCGGATCTACTGTGTTAAACTGGGAATCATGCTGCATGGCAGAAACACCTGCTTGGCATGAATCTGTAAGACACTCTCTAATGTGTTGTCATTGAACATCCTTTCCCCTATTTATTTCATCAGCAATTTATTTTCAAATGTAGAATTTGGTAACTCTAATATGCTTCTATCTGAAAAGAAAAATGAGATCTTTGTTGGTGATCGATGAGGCTTTCCCAAACTTAATTTATGGGTTGCACATCCCCGTGTTCTTCACTGAAGGCTACCCTTGTTAGCTCTGATAACTCCTATTTCCTCCTTGGTCATGTGAAGCTAATTACTACTGCTGTTTACCGCAGAAAGAATCAATAGCTTTCTATAGTAGATCACGTAGAATCAGACCCACATGCAATTAGTCTAGTGTAGATACACAGAGATACCTTAATTAAAACGAAATATGCTCTGTAAGAGATATGCTTTTATAGAGGACTGGAATTCCAAATGTTTCAACACATTCAATGTGTTTATTCAAAGTAAGAGTCCTTACGAAACCTTTCACTAATCAATTTTGATTGATGAATTTTCTTTGAAAACATCTGAACTGAAAAAACACAGTACTTAGTATTATACATTTATGTTTATTAACATTTGGATATAAATGTACTTTAAACACCAATAGAGCTAAAAGACTATGCTTTTATCTTGGATTGAAGAGGTTTCCCACCCCAGTGATTTGATTAATTCTTACAAGGCAAACATCAGCGGGCAAAGGGGATCAGTATGAACTGTGCACCTTGGGTTCCTCGTCCAGCCCCTCTACTGATGTGGGGAGAAGTAATGCTCCCAGCACTCTATTCAGGTGGATTCTCCTCTTCTCTACTCAGTGTTGGAGGAGCATGACTCCTAGCACTTGATCATTGTAGATTCTGACTGTCACCATCAACCAGACTTCAAAAGTGCACTTCAAGGTCTACTTGTTTAAGGATGAGAATGATGAAAGGTGATGTGCAGTAAATAAGCCAGACGACTTATTTCCAGAGTTCTGTTCTGGTCCATGTATCTTCTGCCAGTCAACTCATCTCTACAGGCCTATTATTGGTCATCTTGATCCACAAGCCTTTCTTCCCACACAGTCAGTCACAGTCTGTCCTGGAGGACATGCAGCAAGATGTGAGTTGGTTCCTGATGACCTGCAGACCAAAGCCCTCTAAACAGTGGCCAGGTCATCACTGTTGAGAGTCAAGACAACCCTTAGGAAAACAACTATGTACCTGGCCTGGATCAGCTTCAGAAGAGAGGGCGGCACGTTCCTGTCCCTCAGCCCAGTCAAACCAGCCTCTGTCAAGTAACATGGAAACCAAGGTACTGGATAATGTCAGCTGGCACACACACCATCGGCTGCTGCACAGCATTTACAAGTGGCCACCAGTTTCCTCACAGGTATGCACATTTGCGTTTTGAGAGACAATAAAAGACAACACTTGGCTGCTCAGTTTCCTCCTGCCTATCCATAGACGCGTGATGCAGAGCTTTCTGCTAAAGCACAAGGCTCCTCAGAGTCTGCTTTGAAAAGCTGTCTTCGTGAAGTTAATATTGGAGCTAACGCTACTTAGGAGAGGAAAACGAGCTCCAGGTATTTTGTATTAAATCATCAGTAAAAAAATGAAGACAATATCATTACTTTCAAAATATAGAAAGCCAATAGTTGAAATCATTTAGTAGTAAAATTTTTTTTCTACATACAACCTCATATACCTCATATGTGTAAAGAGTATTAGAGTGACATGTCAACTATATTTGACTCTTGTTAGTTAAAGGGCTTCTCCCTCAGGTAAGGCGTAGGAGAGTGTCGTTCAGTGACAAGATACTGCAAAGTTTCACGCACACTTGCCCCCTCTATTCTGACTGGAAGGCAGACACTACATTTGGATGGGACACCGGTGTCTTTTGTTTGGTAGGTGAGTGTAGAACTCTTTACAGTACACAAATAGTGTGGGAAATGCCAGTACATATAGAAAGGTGAACATTGGCTCAAGCTTGTTTGCACAAAGTTCATCAAGATCCTCTGGATGAGAAGCTTTGCTTTGTGACAAAATAAGCTTGCACCCACTCATGATAGACTAAAGTCATGCCATCAGAACCAAAGCCATTGCGGGAGATATGGAAGATTCTTTAGAAATACTAAGTGTTCTCTTGCTAGGAAAGGCCAGAATTAAATTGTTAACATCATTTCCGTCACCATCATGTCGGATATGGGCCCAGTTGGTTGTATAGCCAAATTCATGCACTGCCCCTCGACAACACAGCAGGCCCCAAAGCCTTTTCAGTATGGAATGTAGCACTGTATTGGGTAGCCCATAGAAGCCCTAAGGATCACAAGAAGATTTCTTAAAAAAAAAAAAAAAAAAAAAAAAAAAAAAAAAAAAAAAAAAAAAAAAAAAAAAAAAAAAAAAAAAAAAAAAAAAAGTGAGAGAGAGAGAAGAGAGAGAGAAAGAAAAAAAGAAAAGAAGAAAAAAAAAGAAGACGAAGAAACAAAGAAAAAGTTCCAGTTGCATGAAACTGTTTTTCTCAGTATCTCAACTGAGCTCCTAAAACTGGAATTTCAGATATACAAGAGGACAGGAAACAGATAGCTTGGTTTTCGTCTCTTTACATGTCCATATTGTGGTTTAAATGCAGCTATGATGTTTCTGCCAAAGATAAAGATAATAAGGTGGACAGGGTGGCTACCACCACAACCAGCAGTGGGCTCAGACCGCAGCTTGGAGGAGCAGCCATTGATTTTGTGGTTATGTGGCTGGAAGGACCAGCGAGACCATTCTTTTCGTAATCACGCTGTAAAAGAGAATATTTTCATTGTCACCCACTGCACATATTCCTCCTATCCCAGTATATGTTAGCCATGCTCTTCTTCTCTCCCACTCCCACCTCCAACTAACCATACTGCTCCCCGAAGCTGACCCAAGATAAGACCACAGAGACTTCAATTCACCGACTTGTTTTATGGAAAGGAATCATGAATCTTGGGGAGAACTGGATATATAACTTATATAGTTTATGATAAACTGGCCAACTCTTGCTGCTTGCTCCTCCACTATGGATTATTGAAATCCACTCATGGGACAGCTTTGTGTCTTCCTTCACTCCCACCTTCTGGATCTCCCTGTAGCTAGGGCAACATGGAATGCTTATCCTGGTACTGACTGAGGAGGAAGCCTGCTGTCCCTTCCCATCACAGGGAAGGACAGGAAGAATCATCTCAGAAAACTGGTCTAGGCAAGTATCAGTTCACATAGAGATGGACCACACTGAGCTGGGCAGGGCAGTCTGCAACTTTTCTCTCCATTTGCCCCTTCAACCCCAGATTTTCTAGATGAAGGAACCTGCCATGCTCATCAACTGGACAGCCCACACCAGAACTCTGGCTTTCAGATTCCCAGTTGGCACAGCTGTCCTTCCCTAAGATGGATGCCTCTGTCACCACCACAGCATCTACTCAGTCCCATAATGCCACATCCTACCACACTGATTGGCATGTGACAGCATCATTCATCTCCTCTATAAAATGAGAGAGGAATATGGCCTGCCCTAGCTACCTCTGGGCTGCTGTGGAGGTCAAAGGAACTGTAGACAGAGGACTGCTGGTAAGCAGTAAGAGCTTCTAAGTGTCTTCTCTGTGCAGGCTGATTATAGAGGACCATGGCCACATAGTCTACAGCATTGGAACAGTTGTATTTGTGCTGACTCTAGCTCTGAGATCAAGATCCTGGGTCCCACACCCAGTTGGAACTTCATGCGCTGGGATCCGAAGACCTCACTTGGCTCAAAGGGCAGAGGGACACGGACGGTGCCTTAGATCTTTTTCCTAGACCTGAAACCTCATTGAGACTTTACATCTTCACCAGGGACCCAAAGGCTCTGTCTAGAATGCAGGGAGACCCAGAGAGAAACATAACTTACATCAGAAAGACAGAGGTGTGTACTTCCCGACACATTGGATTTCAGCTTCTGTGCCTGGGGAAAGACAAACATACACACATAAAATCACTCATATATAGTATGGAACATTGGTTACCGATGACCCACTAATCAGTTGTCTAGGGCAGGGCCACTGACAGAGAGATGTGAGCCCAACTATGAGCCCATATATAATCTTAAATTTTCCAGTAACCACATAAGAAGTAAAAGTGAAGATAATTGTGATGACATTTTATTTAACCCAATATATTATCATTTCAAGATGTAGTCAATATAAAAAGTTATTAATGAGATACTTAACTTTTTTTTCATACTAAGCCTTCAAAATCTGGTATGTTTGACATTGTACATCTCACTTCAGACCTTCCCCCCATTCCTAAGGCTCAGTAGCTACCTGTGGCTGGTGGTTAGCATAGGCAGCACAAGACTAGGTCACTAAAGACAAAGTTTTGTTTTTGCTTTGTTTTTTTAGAGAGGGGACGGAGTAGAGAGCATGGTGGGGGGAGAGGCAGAGGCAGAGAGAGAAAGAGGGTTTTAACGGGGCTCCACTCCCAGTTCAGAGCCCGACATGGCACTTGATCTCATGATTCTGAGATCATGACCTGAGCCAAAATCAGGAGTCGGATGCTTAAATGATGGAGCCAACCAGGCACCCCAAGACGAAGCTTTGAAGTCATTCACATTCAGAACTCATTTATATCTCTGAATTGTTCATTCTGGGGATGTGCTTTTGAAGTAAAAATGTCGCAATAAAACTCCGCATTCATTAGTAACATAAAGATAGGTCTTCCAGGAGCTTGTTTGTTCATTTGTTTTATTCATTGCTTCAGTCAACAAGCACGGAGCTATTTTCCAACGCGGGGCATCAGGTGATACGTGGCAAAGGATGTAGTCGCTGGGTTCACGGGGCTGCCCTCTAGTTGAGTAAACCACGCATGGCTTGGGAGTTACAGCACAGTACAGGGCCTCTCACCGATGGACACCCCCAAAGAAGCTGAGCAGGGTGTTATGGATCCCGACCCAATAATCATAAAATTGCTTCCAGAGCAGTGGTAGGGGGCTGAGCTGTGAAGGCTGTGAGCTCCCCATCTCCTCACACTGGAACTAGTCCCCACTGAGCTTCTACTGGAGAACTGAGTTGAAGGAAAGTTTCCATCGCTCAAACAATTACCGTAAGAACTGCTGACCCAATACCTCCTTTTTGTTTTGTAAAGGAAAACAGACTGCAATGAAGTTAAGTGACTTCTCTAAGATCACATAACCATTTACTGGTAAAGTCAGGATATAGACCAGGTCTCTCAAACTCTTGAAAGGAAAATGTGCTCTTTCCTCCATTACCATATTTCTCCCAGGCTATCTTGGTATGCTTGGCTCTTCATGCTCTACCTGCCCCCAAATCATGAATACCCCCCTCACCCCGCCGCATCATGAGCTCCTTCCCCCAAAACAGGAGCCTGTTGGCACCAAAGACAGAGAACTCATGTGCCAACAGGATGACGCTGGTCAAGCATCGCACCTTAATCAAGGAGTGTCTGGGCAACTGGCTCTGAGTGAATGGCAAGGGGCAGGCTGCCCATGGTAGGAAGACTTCCGGAACCTGTTGGAGACATGCTAGGCTGCTGACAGCATTGTTCACCCAAGGAGTAATTTATTGACCATGATGCTACTTGGGAGGTATCATAATCTTTACCTATATTTGCATATGCCAGCTGTGAATATGAAGCAGAAACCTTTAAAAAGGCATCAAGAATAAGACAATGCGAAGCATCCCCAGGCTGTTCAAAGGTCGCTAAATGTTATGTGTTAAGAGGATCAGAGGAGAAATGGGAAGAAGAATCGAACCTTACCCAAAAGCCTACTTTTAATCTAAAGTGAGAGCAAATCTGGTCCATTGCATTGTTACCTGCAGAGAATAATGTACAGAACTTTACATGCTTTATTTCTGTTCAAGATTGGAATTGTGCCCAGATACCAAAATGGCCTTAAAACACTGCATTCTCTTTTCTCTTTGCTAGGCCATAATCTACGAAAGACATAAACTTTTGCTGTGGGCCTTTGCATAACTAAGAAGCTCACTAAATTGTGCAGAGAAAGCAGCCTGACTTCCAGTCTGAGACACATTGTGCCTTCAAGTTGTTTCTGTGCTTGTGATCATAGCTAAACTCTGCCTCCGTGATCTAAACCACGGGCCTCTAAGTTCTAAGTGTTGGGGAGGCCTCCTTTCTACTTTGTTCTGTATGACTAGCACTGCTGTGTAGGTTTCTACTCACTCTGAAATACTAGTTCAATGTCCATCAATCTTAAATAATTATAAAGTGGCTTCTACCAATGGATAAGAAAAGTCTTCTGTCTTAACAGATGGTCTTAAGTGGACTCCAGATCTGCAGAGGCAGATTTCTGAGCCTCACTGGTCACCGAGGGTTTCACACCTTATAGGCACACAGGCTCTTGCCTTCCTTCTGGAAAAAGCAGAGTTTACTTATTCCATCACACAGGAAAATACATTTAAACCAGCTCCAGGTCTGCGAAGACTCTGAGCTCTTTTCCCTCCAAAGCAGGCATCTGGTTGCCATCTATCTAAAGGAAATGGTCAATGAGAGGTCTTGTCTCCCTGCAGCCCCATCGGCTTCACTAAAACCAGAGGCAGCATCTCCAAGCTCATCTTGCCTGTAGAACCATTCTTGTTGGCATAATCGGATAACCTGCAGAGCAAAGGTAATAATGTGCACCCAGTGCCCTTCAGAGGGTCTGAGAAAATGCTTTCTCTCCTGTAAAGCACCTTCCCAACCCACCGAAGCCCTTAGCGCTCCAGAGGCTCAGCACTGCACGTACACTGGCCTTTTAATGCTCTGCTTACACACTGTTAACGCAGCATCCCGGGGAGGGGACTGAGTAGAAAGTCCCAGCACCGCAAAGGCAGAGCAGAACAGCCCTGGAATTCCACCTGAACTTCGCAGGAACCACAGGGAGGTCCGGCACTCTGATGAGAAGGTGAAGGGCAAATGTTAGCAATTATGGGAATAGCAGGTGGCACCTGGATAACAGAATCAAAAGACTGCACACAGGAGACTTTTTCCAGCAAACCTGAAGTGCGTATGACAAGACGAGGGCTGTGGGCCCGCTGCCTAGACTGGCTAGCACCGAGAAGAGCGCTGCCACACTGGGCATCTGGGGTCTCTAAGTTTGTAAGCTGCACACGGAGGGGCAGAGCCTGGGAATTTAGCCCCATGTATGTCTTGCTGGTTGCATGCCTGTGAGTCCTGTATGCAGTCCGAACCCCTCCAGGGACACTGAGCGTCAGAAATCTCCTATGCAGTTCCAGAGTCCACTTAAGGAAATCTGGCTCTTACAGCTCATCTTAGAAGGCTGAGCAACCTATTATTTCCACATTTGAAGGGCATGTTGGCAACGTCATCAAGCTATCACTGTCTTGCAAATCAGGTAGGATAAATGCAAACATAGAATTACAGGGTGGTCCCCACCTTCAACTACTGTAAAGTGTACTTACATACTTGAAACATGATCTCACAGGTGATAAAAACGGGGATGGTCCCAGGAAAATTAAAAATAATAATAATAACAAGACTTCCAAGACCTTGTATATTGTAAGTTAGAAACTAGAAAGGTACTTCTTACTGCTGAGCTCTAACCCCGTAAAATGAAGGCTAGAGTAATGGGAGTGCAAGCTCACTGTCCTGTCTGTGGGCTCACCAGCCCTGCTCATTAATGGCATTCTCAGGGACCCAGCACAGAGTGCGGCCAGCCCGGACCTATTTGACACCAAACCTTACAGTGTGGCTTTAAAATATGACATCTCCTTAAAAACAGAGAGAGAGAGAGAGAGAGAGAGAGAGAGAGAGAGAGAGAGAGAGAGAAGGATAAAGAAGAGAGTGGACTTCATTTTTCTTCAAGTCCATTTTAACCACTGGTATGACGTGTTGGAAAATGAATCCTTTAATCTCTTTTAGGAGAGTGTTCCCTAGCAGCTAATTCATACTTCTGCGGTTGTGGGGGAAACACCTGACTCTGAGCGGAGGGAAAACATCACCAGCAAGCCACAGGACCACAAGTTTCCATCTTGAAGATGGGGAGATGAGAGGGACTGGCGAAGCTGGTCTCCAGCCCAGCAGCCTTGCCGTCATTCTGGAAAACTGGAGAACTTGCATTCAGGCACCTCCTAAGCCTTGTCCCTCCAGCAGGCTTTAAAATTGTCCCTGGAAGTAATCTGCTAGTCCAGGCACGTCGGGTAATAGAATTTCCACTGCACTGTAATTGTAGGGCCAGACAACGCCAGTCCCTGGCACCAGAGGGTTAATAAATGCATTAGATGCTGTTAACCTCTGCTACCTGGAGTCAGACTGATGATGCACCTGCTCTTTACCCCAGTGATTAGCATTTGGAAAGTCAGCCCTGGTGCCAGTAGGCTTCCTGTTCAGAACACACAGACAGACACACTCCTCGCCGGGGGCCATCCGTCCAGTGCCCCCGCCCTCCACCCCCACCCCCGGGCCAGGGCACAGACACGCGAGCTCTGCCCACAGTAGGCTCTCCTGGAGCCTCGCGGGTGAGGCAGGCTCAGAGAAGCACACACTTGCTCTGTTTATGGAATCGGAGACTTAAAAGCGCACCGATGTGGAGCCTGGCCTTCGCTGCCCCAGGACTCGGTTTCTGAGGAGAAGTCGGGGCTTCATCTCGGGGTTTTAGGCAGCCGTCAGCCAGCAGGGCATGGAACATTTCTCTACTCTCCTCCACGCATAAGGGGAGCCAGTTTCTGCACTACCTCCAGAAAATAAAACCAGAGGAAGTTGCCCAATACAACAGTAACAGACTGTCCAGGCTGCAGCCAAATGGTCATAATTAATGATGCTTCTGGTTCTTTTCTCCCTTGCTTTACTGATTAGAGAGATTTGCTATATTAGGGACCTGTTTGCTTAATGACAGAATACAAGCAATAAACAGAGAAATACACAGACTGTAAAATGCAATCAACTTCGCTCTCCAGCACTCACTAAGTACCTAGCTGCATCTATCACACTTGTCAATACCAATTTATTAGCATGTGAGTCTCTTCTGCAGCATAAATTGGGCCTCTATGAAAGGAAACGTTGCATGAGGTCTTTCTGAAAGAGCCATTCCCCAATTTACATTTTCAGATAGGACAAGACATAGGAAGGAAGGTGTGATCTAATTCTGAAGGTTACCTGAGCAGAGGAACCTGCATTTTTTCACTGCATTTTAGAAAAATAGACTCCCCTGACTATAGACTTTTATGGGCAGTACTTACCATATAGCAAGTCTGTTGTGTACTTGAAACATATTCATCCAAGTTAATTTCTTTTTTTTTTTTTACATATTTTATTTATTTGACAGTCAGAAACACAGCCAGAGAGAGAACACAAGCAGGAGGAGTGAGAGAGGGAGAAGCAGGCTTCCCGCCGAGCAGGGAGCCCAATGTAGGACTCGATCCCGGGTCTCCGGGATCATAACCTGAGCCGAAGGCAGTCACTTAACCAACTGAGCCACCCAGGCACCCCCCAAATTAATTTCTACACAAAAAAGACAAAAGCAGCAGCTGCCTGCTAGTGAATCCAAGCTAAGGAATGGTGGTCTGCCCAGGGCTCTGTAGTACTGGGCTCCTTTCAGCTTTTTGGATTTTGCCTGTTGGATTTGGGTGAGCCTGGGGAGGTTTTACAGCCGGTCTGGTCACGAGCTGTTGGCCCGCATTTCCTAAGTCCCTGCCATGGTCCGTGTGGAAACTCACCTTCCTACAAACTTGGTAACAAGCACTACAAGCACTGGTCTGAATAATGTGCAGTGAAGTCAGCTGTGTAAGACAAGTGGACACATCCATAAGCCCTGCTCGGAGCCCCTGGGCTAGGATGCTCGTCTCCTCGTGCCCGTGCTTGGCAGGGAAGGGATCCAGTTCCGCCAGGCTGCTCTCTGCCAGTCCCGTGGGCCATGGGGAGGGCAGGGGTGAGATGGGGCAAGTGTCCTTCTGAGAAAGGGGCGGCTTTTCTACTCGCTCTTGGCAAGACACCCTCTCAGCACTGAATCTCGGCCAGAAGACTTTCATTACACAAAGCTCCAAGAAGGCCTTATAAAGATTTCACTCAGCATCAGTTTAGGAAGGCCCACTGGGTGCCAAGTTTCCTTGATCTGGTATGCTCTGGGCAGGCTGAGTCCGGTCGTAAGATGGGGGTGGGGAAAGGCTCTGGAGGCCTGAAGTCAGCCTTACTTACCCAGAAAATGTGCACGCCCAGATCCTGGTTGGGCTGTTTAGACAAGGCCCCCAACGTCAGTGCAATGAACAGAACTGAGGCCAGATTGTGGGGGGAAGGGCGGGTATGTGTGTGTGTTCCCTGAAAGAGATGTGCATTCACATTCTCGAGTCTAGCAGGTCTTGGATTCCTGGCACCCATGGGGTATTCCAAGTTTAACTGTGCAATTCAGGTTGAGCTTAGGGCCAAGCCTGGAGCAGAAACCCTCTTACCTGACAGGTCTGGGGACCGTGCCCATAGATTGTCAATTGACAAATTAAGTTAAAGGGCAAAATCATTAAGTCACTCAAAAATGACACATTTGTCTCAAAGTTTGTATTTCAAAGTTGCTCTTTTTTTTAAAAATGTGGAATAAGAACACTGAGCATGAGATCTACTCTCTTAACAAACGCTGAAGTACACAATATAGTACGGCTAACTATAGGCCCGGTGGTACACAGCAGACCTCTAGAACCTACATTCATCTTGAATGCTCGAAACTCTACACCTACTGAACAACCACTTCCTGTTTCCCCTCCCTCCAGCCTCTGGCAACCACAATTCCATTCTTCACTTCCATGAGTTTGAGGATATTAGATATTTGATATGAGTGGAATCATGTAGTATTTGTCCTTCTGTGACCGGCTTATTTCACTTAGTATAACATCCTTCCAACTCATCCCTGTTGTTGCATATTGCAATATTTCCTTGTTTGTTAAGGCTGAGTAATAATGTTTCATTGTATGTGTTAAATAAAATATTCTAATTTCAAATCTGAATGTCAGGCATTTATCGATTTGTAGGGACATGACAAGCCACCTTCTTTAAAAAAGTTTTCTGGGGATGCATGGGTGGCTCAGTCATTAAGCATCTGCCTTCAGCTTAGATCATGATCCCAGGGTCCCGAGATCAAGTCTCGTATCGGGCTCTCTGCTCAGTGGGAAGCCAGAATCTCCCTCTCTCACTCCCCCTGTTTGTGGTCCGTCTCTAGCTGTGTCTCTCTCTGTCAAATAAATAAATAAAATCTTTTTTAAAAAAAAGTTTTCTGGGGTGCCTGGGTAAGGAAGTCGGTTCAGTGTCTGACTTCAGCCCAGGTCATGACCTCAGGGTCCTTAGACTGAGCCCCACGTCAGGCTCCACATTCAGCATGGAAGGAGTCTGCTTGAGATTCTCTCTCCCTCTCCCCTCTGTCCTTCTGGCTTATATGCACACACTCTTTCTCAAATAAACAAATAAATCTTAAAAAGAAAAGGTTTTAAAAGAAAGAGTTTACTGATTGGAGTTCCCTGACTTATGTTCTGTAGAAGCTACCTCTATAATTAATTTGTGATCTACAATTTCCAGGTTTAGTTTCTTTAAATAGGAGTAATATTTGTTTGATAACTACAGAGGAATCTCAGCAGGATTTTTTTACATTTTTATAATTTTTCTGTCTTTTATAATTTTGCCCCACCCAAACCTGATACAAAGACATTTTTTAAAGGAATTTGGCTTTCTCAATATATTCAACTAGTTTTCATTGAAACAACTATGCTTTCTTTTGTGCTCCTATTTTAATCCTTCATATAATACTGATTTAAATTTGTAAGCAAAACACCAACCATAAGAGCATAAAAAAGATCTGAGAACAAAGATTTCCCTGACTCTTTTAAGTCTGCCTCTCAAGTGGAGAGGGCAAAGGCAGAGATGAGCCAGAGGACAGAGGCGACCAGCATGGGACGTGGCGTCAGCCTTGGGCATCAGATATTTACAAGTGAATGGAGAGGTTAGCTTCTGTGATGAGCTGGTTACATGAGGGTCAGTTAAGAAACTTCTACTATGGTTTAGAATTTACTCCTGGTACCAGCTTGATTGATAAAAGATGATAAAATGAACACGGTCTAGGAAGGTCCTATTCTTGGCTTTTTAACCATCAGCTTTAATTGATGATAATCCCTACTCTCCCTCTTACCTCATAGAGATGTTCTGAGAATCAAATGTGAAAGGGGGAAGTCCTTTAAGACTTCAGGATGCTGTTGAGGATTGCTTGGCCTCTCTGTGGTCTCTAGGCTGTTATTCTTGGACTGGGGCAGGGGCTGGAGAAATGCAAAAGCTCAGGCTCATTTGGCTGGTGAACAGGAGATTGACTAGAACTGGCTCACCATCTTCTGTGAGCCCTTGGATTTAAAAATGAATGCAACGGAACAGATATAGTCCAGTAAGATAAGTCAACAGTCCTCCATTAGCTAAGCAGTCCCCGGGGCCTGCTCGTCAGTCTCCAGCACACCCTAAAAAGGATGTGTGCAGCTTTGTGCTTGTAATTCAACACTAATGGCACAATGGTGCAGACACTGTCTCCAGCCGGAAGCCTAAAGGCCCTCCAGCTGGCCTTTCTCCCTTGCAGACTTCCCGGGACCGTCCTTCAGCTCTCTCCCGTTTCCCTAAGCTAGAGCAGACACAGGTAGCAAACTACACCAGAGAACCGTGTTTCCCTTTGTGGTAACAAGACAAGAAGCAATTACGACCCCTATTTTAGAAAACGATGCCCAATTAACAGTGAGATTATGCCCAACAAGGTGGGAAAGACGTTTTGGTTGGGGGACAGGCAGTGTTTCGTGGAGCAAACATTCAGTGAGTAGGGTAGAAAGGCAACTCAGGGCATGGCCCCAAAATGAAACATTTGTTTTCTCAAATGTGCAGTCAGAGATGCAAATGTGTGAGAGCAACAGAAAAGATTCATTGTGGTTTCTGATGAGAAGTGCATGAAGCCTGTCTCATCAGACACGCATCCTCATCACCATCAGATAATATTTATTAAGCCTCTCATTCTCCTGTGCATTTATGTGCAGCTGAGTGCGTAATGGCTCTGTGACTTATGGCGGTAGCTAAGGGTTCATATAAAACGCCGTGGTCTGCAGAGACAACCGACCCTGGGCTTTTGTCCACCCCTGTTCAGAAGAGGGAGCGCCCTGGGTGCTGTGAAAAACCAGTGAAAGCAAACCTCAAAAAACTTTAACGAAAAGTATGCTTTTAGCAGATAGAGAAAAAACAGATAATCGAGGAAAACCAAGAAGACTCACGATGAGAACCGTGAGCAGCTACTGATCACGACAGCCCCCTCCTGTAACCGACCCCACTGGCGCCTCACTGAACACTCCCCACCAGTCACACGACTTTCTGAACCGAGCTCTCCCCTTTGCACACATCCGGAAACACGGGCTCAGAGAGGCTGGGACTTGCCAGGTCTCTGCAGCTGGAGTGGCTGCACTGAGATGTCATCTTTTTGACCTCAGTCCCCGGGGACTCCCAAACCCATGCATATGGACTCCGTGCCTGACGTGGCATACATTATCTCCCATCACCCTCAGACCCACCCGTGGAAGTGGTCCTGGTTATCCTACTCACAGCTGCGAAGGTGCCTGGGGAGCCAGTAAGAAGCCTGGGGTCATGCCCGATGCCTAGGAGTAGACAGCAATAGCTACTCTGGGGAAAACTCCTGCAATGTCTACTCAGTGCCCACCGTCCTCAGCTTCCCTTCCAAACAGCCCTGTCCATGGTCTGATTCCTCTAGGACTTCAAATAGGAGAGGTCCACTGGAGGCGAGCCTTTGGTTGAACCTCACAAGAGAACGGAGTCATTTTCCTCTGGCGTATGAGCTCCATGGCTCAAACACAAGGCAGAGACTGTTATTCAGGGAAACCTGGCTGGTTAGAGGTCCTAAGGATAAAAGGTCAGCAGGGGATACAAGAAATTGGATTTATTCATGGTATGTGATCTAAGTGTGCTCAGAGGTATTCTCATAGGTGACCCAGAACAAGAGAACGTATTTATGGCCAAGATGGTGCAGACATCCTAGTTCTTTTTATTAAGTATGTTTATTACTCGGCAATTGGGTTAAGCAATTGTCTAAGTGCTGAATTACTGTCCCTCTGATGGACCAGTCTCCCTGCCCTCTAAACCACAGGTGCAGGTGGTCTAATGGCTGTTCCTCGAATGCACTGAGGGGGCCTATTCTTCCCATCCCCATCCTCAACTTATTATTCCCATCTTTTTGACAAAAGTGGTAAAGAAAAGATGTTTGGGAGAAGACATCATAAGTGGGTAATCATAACAAATAGCTTCAATTTGAGTCTAGCTCCCTTCTGTAGGACACACACCCTGTATGCTGCCCAAGTTCACGTCCCTGATGAATTTCGGGTAAAGTTCACCAAATACCCCCTTAGTACAAGACCCTTCTGTCTGTGCTCAAGCACAGACCCACCAAGAAGATAATGATAAAAACAGTTGCTCGGCTGAACTGGAGGCTCAATAATGACGCTGGAGAATTTTAATTTGTTTAATTATTACAACCCTCCCAGGCAGTAGTGCTCATTATGCCCATGTTACAGATGAAGAATCCAAGGGTTAAGGAGACAATGTTACTCTCTGCTGAAGTCCACAAGAAGGTTTGATTCTATTGCAGCAAGGAGCCTGACCCTTCAGGGTTTTCTATTCTTAAGCCCAACCACTTTTCCTTAAAAAAAACAAAACCGAAACCTTGGAGGACTAACTATGCCGCTGTTGGCCTATTGTTTGCGTGACACCTTGCCAAGCATCAGCGTGCCCAAGGCCTGGGTTATAGTATCCCGAAGCCAGCTTGGTTGGGGCATAAATTGAATGATAGCGTTGCCTGCACTCTCCCATAGGACTTCAGAGTCATTCACTAAGAGCTACCCCTCACCTCGTTATAACATCACGGGTGCCACGTGCTGGGGCACAGAATTGGTACAGACAGCAGGTGACACATGGGACGGCAAGAATGCCTGTGGGTATCATTGCTGATGTGACTGCGATCTGGCAAAGGCTTCCCAGATGCCCTTGGGGCAGACAGCCTTCAGTTGTTCCCTAGCTGCACCAAATTTCAGCCAGAAGATCTCTCGAGCTGACCAAGAAGGGGGAATGGAGTGGAAAGCAGGGAAAAGGAGCCCCTATCATTTCAGGGTGATGCAAGAGACAGTCTATACTGCAGGTGCCCTCTCTCCTGCTCACCACTCAGGGGGGAGACTCAGACTCAGCCTCTCCACCATTGCATCACAGCCTCTGCTGCTAACAGACTGGAGATGGGCTGTGAGCCCCAAGTCCTTGGACTGCACCCCCGCCAGGAAGAAGTCCAGCCACACGGACTCTTCCTTCCTTCCTGCTGCCATTTCTCTGTACCTGCAACAGGGCTTTGACCCAGAACTGGTCCACCCAAGGATCACTGCACCCAAGGTCCTGGGACCGTGTTCCTGAGCTATGCTCCATGGTAACTATGTTAGTCACCTGGTCTGGAGCCTCCTCTTTCATTGATTTTAGTTGGCTGACAACAGAACCCTGGAAAATCCCAGAAATATAACAGGATGAACTATAATTCCAATGACAACGTGAGATAGTGCCTTTTCCCCAATGCTATATGCTAACACTTTTATTACTCGTAATAATAGTGCACAATTATAGTATAATGTAGGGCTCCCTGTTTTGCCACTCATTCATAGAATGGTGAAGTATGTGCTATCTGGAGGCATTAATATGAGACTTTACTTGAGTCAGGAGCTGGAGTTGAAGCAGTGCGATCCAGGGTCATCTGTAAAGCAAAACACCTTCTTAAAAGAGAACCCATTTACTCCCTGTTCCTGCTGAAGCCCTCTGGCCTTGCTGAGGTCCACCTTGTGCTTAGTAAATAGGCTTATTATGGCAGGAGGAGATTAGGGATAAAAGATTTTTTAAAGATGGAGGAAAAAACATAACTCAGAGATATGGCGCTCTATGTGCTTAATTTGGAGGGCTTTGTGGTTGAGAAAAATAGAAGCCATGATTTGCCTTTGTTGAAAAGGTGACATCTGGGTTCATTAAAAGTATATGTTAGATTTTGATAAAGGCTATTTTTCTAAGTCATTAAATTGGATTTTAGGAACTTTATACTCTCCTTCATTTGAACAATTATTAAACTATAAAACAGAATTGCACAATTGCTAAAACTGTAATCTGAAAGTTTATAGCCAGCTATAAAATGCTATATTATTAAGCTATACTGGAGATGCTCAAGCCCATTACAACTTTTAAAATGAATTGCAAAACCCTTTACTGCTGATAAAATAATCTTAAATTACAGTACTGTGTATTCTAACAATATGTTCAACCAAAGTTTGCTACAATGCAAACATGCCAATCACAAAAAATCGTTACTTGAATTAAGTTTGCAGAAGCTTGGCCGTGACAGCAGGGGCAGAGAGCAGATGTTTGCAGGCTGGGCGGGATGGCCCTTCGGCCCCAGGGAGAGGTCTTTCCCCACGTTCCTTCCACCACAGGACCAGCCACGAGTGAGTCTCTCGTGTTCAAAGGCTACACAAGAGATACTTAGCACAGCCCTGCGCACTGAGGGAAGGCTAGTGGCAACAGCAATTTTAAAATTCACCCCAGAAATGAGATTTTTAAACTGTCAAATATTTAGTTATGAAGCACCCACCCTTCACACATACATTATGGACTGAATGGGGTCTCTCCCAAACTCATATATGAAAGCCCTACTCCCAGGTCCTCTGGATGGGTCTCTATTTGAAGAGAGGCCTTTAAAGAGGTGATTCAGTGAAAATGAGGGCCGCTAGGGTGAGCTCCAATTCATCCTGACTGGTGTCCTTATAAGAAGGGGATATGTGGACACACACAGGGACACTGGGGACGTGCATACACAGGGAAAGGCCACGTGAAGACTCAGTGAGAAGGCAGCCACTTGTAAGCCACAGAGAGAGGCCTCGGGAGGAACCAGTCCTGTCCACACCTTCATCTTGGATTTCTGACCTCCAGAGCTTCAAGGGATAAATGTCTGTGGTTGAAGCCCCCCAGTATGGGGTGCCTTGTTCTGGGGGCTGAGCACACTGTTGTGGGGGATGATGCTGCCCTCTATGATGGGCCCTGCGTGCACCTACCCACAGCGAAGCCTGACCTCCAGGATGAAATGTCTGGTTTTTGGTCCCAGTTAAATGTTGCAAGCTCCTATGTCTAATGGGGTTTGAATACACAGTTGAAGGCGCATTTCGGCAGGCTGTATGGCAGCCTTAATGGTGTAATCCTCAATTTTTGAGCTCTGAGTTCAAGCACTCTCCTGGATGAAGGGCTTTGAAAATGCTCCATAAAGAGTTATTTTGAAAACTGTTTTTACAACAGCCTCTTTCCTCCCAGGGCTAACGTGGGTGGATTCTGGGAGGCGGCTTCCCTCTGAGCTCATGTGCTGGCACCTGGAGCTGGGAAGATTACGTCCCAGGAGGCCACTGGCGGCCTCTCGGCGCTGGGAGAAGTCGAGCCCATCCCGCAGGGCCCATAGGCAGCCGGGTCCCACTTGGCAGTCTGGTCCAGAGCTCTGCAGTGAGGTTTCCAGGGGAGCCCAGAAGCAGCCTGGGGGGGGGGAGGGGCTCCATAGTTTAGCACTTCTGCTAAGGGAACAGTCCTCACAGCTCATTTCCCCCAGAATGGGAGAAATAAACTCACTCTGAGCAGGAGAGCATTATACAAAGGAACTCTAGGTGTAGCCAACATTTGGATTTTTTTTTTTATGGGACTGACACAACAACGGGGGCTAGAAAATACTCTGTAACGCACAGAAATGACTGGAGACCTCACAAAGACCAAAAGCCAAATACCACACAACACAGGGAGCACCAAGGTCGTTTTCTTAAACAAAAAGCTCAGGAAATGGCATCTGTGTTGCCAGAGTCATTTAGATTCAGCACACGTGCTGCGGGCTGGGCGGTGACTAGTCTGGCACTAGCCATATGATCCTGCTTGACTCCCCCTAGCCCCCCCAAACACCTCCATGCTCCCAGTGCACGTGTGAAACCTGATGGTGGGGGCCATACACATTTCCACCCCTTCTGGTCAACTGGCAAAAGTCTCTTCTGAAATGTCACCTGTGTGTGACTCATTCAGGGTGCAGGTGGGTGAAAAAACATGTCAGAAGCGGGTGAGGGTGTGTGGGGCCCTAAGGGCTGTGGAGACCAGCAGGTCCCCGGGTGAGGAGAACCTGCTCAAAGCCTCAGTACCACCTGTGATTCCATCCACAGACCCCACTCCAAAGGCAGTGTCGCCTTGGGAAAGTTAACTTAAATATCCAAACACGGGCATTCGGTAGTCACTGCAGCCCCTTTTAATGGTTCTTGCCTGCACTACCCATGGTCTAATGTAGCTGCTCACTCTTCCATCTCTATATGCCGCTTACCATGTAGGGAAACCCACAAAGACTCTCCAACACCTTCACTTCCCTTGATGTAAAAAGGAAAGGGGGTCTTTGAGGCAGCCCTCATTTCCTGGATGTGGTCCTCTATCAGGGACAATTTAGCCCTCCAGGGGACATCTGGCACTGTCTGGGGACGTTTGTAGTTGTTACCACTGGGGAAAGGTGCTACTGGCATTTAAAAGACAGAAGCTAGGGGTGCTACTCAATATCCTACAGTGCACAGGGCAGCCCCCAAAACAAGGAATTTCCAAAGCAAAATGTCAAAAGGGTCAAGGTTGAGGAAGTCTGATCCGTGGGAAGTGTTCAGTTCATGGCCAAGAGATCCGCCAGCAATCCTTACTGACGTTTCTAAGATCGGCATGGAGGCACACAGCCCACCTTCTGCAAAGAACAGAGAAGCATCTGACTCTGAATTACATTTCCAAACCACCACCCTGATAGACCTTACCTTTCCTTATCCTTAACAAGCCTGTTCTATACATGCAAACCTCCACAAGACCAGAAAAGCCACTGGAAAATAGGACCCATAAAGCAATGCACAACCCAGCCTGACCCCCTCAGGGCACTTCTCTATTATTGAAGATGGGTCAAAGAGGACCAGTGATCTCCAAGAGCCAAAAGCTTCACAAAACTTACAAATAAACAAGACTTCCATGGTACCTCCTCCGAGCCGGGCACTACATTGTACACACAGGATCACATTTAATCTTTGTAACAGCCCAAGAGGCTCCACCACTGTCACCCCATTTCAGGGATGAGGAAGCTGAGGTTAAGTAGTTTGCCCAAGGATTCATGGCTGGAAAGTGGTGAAATGAGTCTAATTTAAAAGTTCAACTCCAGCTTTCTTATGAGATGTTTCACTGTTTGGCTCTGGAATTGAAATTAGAATTTGACTAGCTTTTGTTCCAGGTTTCTGGGAGATAACTTTTACATCCTTGGAAGTTCTTGAGCAATAGGAGTATCTTCGGTATGCATGAGCCCTTTGGATCCTACCTGAGTTTATGGTAATGAGCTGACTCAGAATGGGGCCTGGTCAACAGAGAGACCAACTAGGGACCAAGGGGCTAGGGCTGTGAATCATGTGAGGTCAGCCCCCCTGCCCGACCTCCAGGGAGCAGGGAAGGGTAGAAGATTGTAGTCAATCACAGGCCCAGTGGCTCAATCAATCACACCTGTGTAATGAAACCCCAATTAAAACTCTGGTCACTGAAGCTCAGTGGAGCTTCCTCAGGGTTGAATGCACCAATGTGCTGGGAGGGGGCAATGTCCCGATCCCACAGGAGAAGGAACAAAAGCTCTCTTCTGAAGACTCTCAAACCTCAGCCTCAGGATCTCTCCATTTGGCCAGTCCTGATTTGTATCCTTTGTTATTAAACCGCAATCCTAAGTATAGTGCTTTCCTGAGTTCTGAGTCATTCTAGTGGATTGAATCCGAGGGGTCGTGGGAAGAAGGCCTGAATTTGTAGCTGGTTGGTGGCCTGGGGATCCCGGACGTATGACTGGCATCTGAAGTCAGGGCTGTCTTGTTGGGGACCATGCCCTTAACCTCTGGAGTCTGTGCTGTCTCCGAGCTGGTGTCAGAACTGAGCTCTAGGGACACCGGCTGGTGTCAGAATAGGTATCCTTTCCTTTCTTTCTGCCCGTTTATGAACCAGTCTGGCACCTCCATCTGCCAGATGTTCCACAAGAACGTAGGGGCTGATTTTAATCTCTACTGAGTGAATAATGTTACCTAGAAGCCAAAAGGTAAAGTTCTCTGCTGTAGGTAGTACAGTGTAATCCTTGAACACACATAGAAGGCAAAGACCCTCCTTTTGTCTTCCTCCTCTCCTGATCCAGCCTCTCTGTGTCTCAGACCTAAAATGGGAATAATAATAGGACTGACCTCATGTGGTTACTGTGGGGATTAAATGAGTGAATACATATACATATAACATTCTTAGAACAGTACTCAACTCATGGGAAGAGTTTGCACACATTTGCTTTATTAATACCAACCATAAAAACTAGAGGCGATGTGTGTTATCAGAGCAAATAGTTGTGGGTTCTGTCATACTGGATGGTTTATAATGCTTCTCAAAGGAGGATTTGGGGACCACTGGTGTGGCCCCCCTACACTATGTAGGGGGCATTACTAACATTTTTAATTTTAATATTTATATATTGATTATAATGTATAGAGAACTAGCCCACTGATTCATGTTGTGTGTCACACATTTTTAGCAGCTCCAGATGAGTCTAAAAATGAAATAGTGTTTATATAAATAAGTATATCTAGTAACTGAGTTTTTTTGTTTTTTATCAGAGAGAGAGCACAAGCAGGGGTGCAGCAGGCAGAGGGAGAAGCAGGCTCCCCGCTGAGCAAGAAGCCCAATGCTGAACTCAATCCTTAGGAAACTCAAGGACCTTAGGATCATGACCTGAGCCGAAGGCAGCCGCTTAACCAGCTGAGCCACCCAGGTATCCCTAGTAATTGAGTTTAAATATGAATATGAAGCAAATAATGATACAGGCCCAATGCAGACATGGGAAGGAATCAAAGTCTTGGTGTCAGAGGCTGAGATGCAGAGCTGGTTCTCACACAAGATCTTTTTTACAGCTGAGACTTTCTTGTTTGCAGCTGTGTCACCTCTTCCCAAGGTCAGCACTGGTTAAAGAGATGTGGCAACAACCCTTGGCAGACAGTCCCACTCTGGGACCCAGGTTGACTCAAGATCCGACTACTGTCATGGCCCCAGCTGTACCACCGAGAAGCTGGTTGTCAGGGTGACACTCCCAGTAAACTCCCTCTAGGCATGGGGAGATGGAGTATGGACCAGTTGTAACCCCTCAACACTTGGTCCTTTCTTATTGCCTTTGGTTTCCCTTTCTCCTTGCCTCGCTGTCCAGAGTGCACTTGTACTCCCTCCTTCCTTAGGACTTTCGACAATGGCCAATTCTTAGAATAAGCGGGATATCACCTCATTCCAACAGTTCTTACAAATTAAGAAAGCAGCTCCATCTTTTTTCCTCCATGGACTCCCAGCCCCCAGGAAGAGCCCTTCCTTTACGGTCCCAGGGTCCAGAGTTAAAGCTCTCATACTTCTCATCAATCACACTAAGAATGGTAACCACTTACCACGTGGAGAGGGTTGGACAGTCATGTTGGGCCCTTTGCATAAGGGGAACCAGGTTTTTAATCCTCACAGCCGATATTGCAGAGCAGATATTCAGAGATGGAAACTGTGCCCCAGGTCACAGAGCAATAGAATGGAGCTGGGGTTCTCACCAGATGGGGGGGGTCCCATCTGACCCTCAAGACTCATGCTCTTTTCAGCAAAGCCACTCCTAGGTTGTCAACCACAGGTTAAAGGAAAGCCCTAAGGTGCTCTGCCTGCTGGCATGGGTGGACCGAGTCTGGGGATGAGCCTCTCCATGCCAGGGGCCTAGTGTGGAAGTAAGCACCTCACTCTCTCCCTTTCCAAGCCTCCCACCCTCCACCAATCATCCTGGACCACCCACCACCCTGGCCTGGCTCTCAAGTGCCTCTTCTCCAGTGGGAGATTAACAGGATGCCAAAGCACCCCATCGCTCTGCTAGCATAAATTGCAAGAAAAACATTTAGAATATTGATTAAGTGCTTCATGCTCCAAGATTTAAATTTACCTCCTGTATTTCCAGGATTAGCTGACATAATGGGGTCAGTCTGCTGGCGCAAATGATTTACAGAACACCCATTGGCAGCTTTCCTTTTAAAACTCAACACTTAAAATTTTCACTTGGTCACAGCCAGAGGAGTCCTGGGTATTTAGCAGGTTTGGATAATGGCCTTCCTGCCGCCATATCCAGAACTGTTGGGGTCTGGCCCTGGGAAGAGCTTTGAAATCACTTCCGGTCTGGTCAGGCCCTACCAGGTACAAAGAGACTTTGTTTAGGTGATGAGGTCCTGAGGCAGTGAAGGGAAATGCTGTTCTTCCAGGATGGAAAGTCTTGTTTCAGTTCTAGATTATTTTCAATATTCTAATATTCAAAATTCTAATTAAATATTTGAATACTCTAATATGTAGGAGTAAAATGGCTGGGCAAATCTTGTCCCTCTGCTTTTCTTACCAATCGGTAAACATCCTGCTTTCTTACAAGCACCCAGTCATTTCTAGAAGCTTTGAACTGTGCTCTGCGAAGAGCAGGAACTGGATGGAGTCAAGGAGGCCAGGGATTAAAATCCAGTGGGTGTTGCAGGTTCTTTGCTCCAGGAAAGATGCCCATCTCAAGGCCTTTGCCCTCATGTTCCATGGAGGGCCAGCAGTGTCCCTGTTGTGGGACCCTTAGGACCAGCGTGCTCTGACCACCAAAGCAGATGATGTGCGATTGGTGGGGAAGAGCACAGCAGCCCTCTGCACCGGTGATTTCAGCGGTAAGCATTCTCACAGACTATCCACTGAAGATGCCCCCATCTCTTCTATGACTAAGGAAACTACATTGCTGGTTTCTTTCTAGAGTGCTGCCTTCAAAGTCCCACTAGGGAGAGGGGAGGAGCTCTACTTGAGATCTGTCTACAACTTCTGGCCCTCCACGTCTCTCCACAGAGTTTTCTTTGGCTCCTAAGAAAAACTGACTTTGGTTGTGGCTCTCACTGTTCACTAGAGCTCTCCAACTGGTCACAGCTATACCGTACCTGCCCACTAGCCCTGGATGGGAGTGTGTGTCCCCCAGACCCGCCCGCTAGCCCCGGATCAGAGTGTGTGTCCCCCAGACCCACCCGCTAGCCCCAG
>PITA01001563.1:0-87461 GCA_004023965.1 Spilogale gracilis | reverse complement strand
CCCAGCGTCCTGAGCCATGGCCCCTTCCCCAGACTCTAGCACCCTGTTTGACCATGGAATCCAAGACCTACAAATGCCACTTTAAAGTGTCTTCACCTCAAGCTTCCAGAATTAAGTAGTGTACAATGAGGCAAAGTAGGATTTTTCCTACACCTGCTTACATCTCCCAGAGATGTTTACTTTAAATAAGTGACAAGTATAGTCCATTTGGTTTAAATATCCTGAGCTTTTTCCAGCCAGCAGACCACTCAAGTGCGCAGAAGATGAAATAATTGGTAGACTTTTTAATCTTCCTTTGTTTTTCATGTGACCACTTTGTACAATTCAAAAGGGTATGCCAACAATAGCACAGCCTGCGTCACGCTTGTTACTAATATGACTGCCAATTAATCCTGACATGGGAGCTTGGCGGGTTACCCAAAACCTGGTATTTTATCACCTCAGGGGGTTAGCACTTGGACATTTCTATGACATTTTATACTAATCAATCAACTTTCCTTTTTTAAAGGCAAGCCTTCCACAGGAACTGCAATGAGTCCTACACGCCCCACACCCAAGGCCATCCATTTCCCCAAAAGAAATACATTTGGGTTTGTTGAGTATTACACTTTAAAGCCGACTTTTGAAAATGTTTATTCTTATTTCTTCCCTTCCAGAGGGGAAATCTATCTCAAATGTTAAGACAGGAATTCAAGTTCCCAGGAGTCTTCTCCTATCATTGTATATTTTAAAATATTACGAGAGGGTGCCTCTCGAGGGAAGTGAACTTTAGAGCTGCCAAAGATAGTTGCCTTTCTCCAAATCTGTTACCAATGGATCCCAAGCTGGTTTAAGTCAGTTCTGTTCTGAGTAATGACCCACGCGGCGGGGACAAACACCATTTCGAGATATTTCTAGGACCCCCTGGCAAATGGTAATTTATCTGGAGACAGCCAGGCAGGCAAAAGAAGGACAAATGGGGAGAATGAGTCTCCTGAGAGCCCTCCTCCAAAGTGAGAGTCCTAAATCAGTGCCAGGGACCATGTTCTCGGGGTGAAGGCCTGTCTCTTATCACTCACTCATCCCCCATCCTCCGGCCTCCAGTGATTCTTTCTACCATTGTTAGTATAGGTCAGTCAAAAGACATCACCAAACTGTGAAATTTTTACTGGCAAACTTCCAGTCTTTCCTTATTCTCTGTCTCCTGGAACTGCATGAAGAATCCCAACTTAAAACATGAGCTTTGTGCTTTCCCTAGTACCTGAATGGATGCCTTTAGGAAGCACTAGGACATATGGGCTCTCTCACAAGCACGTTTTCCCTGCCACCTTTTCTATCCTCTCTCCCCCTCACAAGCTTTACTGAGGTATAATTGAGAAATAAAAATTGCGTGTATTTAAGGGATACAACCTGATGTTTTGGTAAGGTGTACCTGAGGAAATGTTTAGCACAGTGAGGTTATTAGCGTATCAGCTCAGGAGGTTACCATGTTCGGGCAGGGTGGGAGCAATTAAGATGTGCTCTCCTGGCAAGTTTCAAGTTTACCATACACTATTGCCAGCTGTAGTCACCGCATGACTTGAGCTCTAGATCCCACTCATCCACGTAACTGAAACCTGTACCCTCTGAGCAGCACCTCCCACCTCCCCCACTGCCCAACTTCTGGTAACTGCCTTCCCCTCGATTTAAAAGTTTGGCCTTTTTAGATTCTACATACAAGTGAGATCAGCAACCTGGAGGACATTACCCTCAGTGAAATAAGCCAAATGCAGAAAGACAAATACTATATAACTTTCTGTTTTTTACTTCCTCCTCTCTGTCCACTTTTCAAAGAGAGAGCCCAGGTTCGTTGTCCAAGGTCATGGGATAAGGCAGAAGTATACTGGCCTTGAGGCGGAAATCCCAGGCCATCCAAGAATTACTGTGTGATTCTGGTTAAGTCACCAGGCTTTCCCCACCTCTGTTGCCTTATGTGTAAAAGGGAAGGATGTCTGTAAGCCAGGCGTGACCCATCCACCCACCTGCTGTAAAGGGACCCGGTGTTCACTCTGCCCCAGGCCCTGAGGTATCACCCCATTCAATCCCCTCAACTCTGGCAGCTTGTCCATCCTTGAGTTTTGTGGAAGCTGAGGCTTGGAGAAGCCAGGGTGCTCGTGAGGATGCGAGCCTGGGTCTGAACACGGCTTGGCTGCAAAGCCCACGCCCTCACTCCCTGCCTCACGTGTGCAAAAATGGGCTCAGGTAGACCGTCACCTTGGGAGGAAGGGTGAGGTTTGGTGGAACCCTGAAGGGCTCCGCAGAAAGGAAATGCTGCTGACCCCCAAGGTCTGTGGATTCTGCGTGCGTGCCATGGAAGACAGGTATGGCTGCACCCTCCTTCCCTGGTCGTCCCACACTTCCATTTCCCCCTCTGCTGAGAAGTTAAATAGCAGCCTCAACATAAACATCATGCTTTAATTTTACTTTACCCCTCTATTTATGAGGCAGGCTTCCTATCACTAATACAGGGGAAGGCAAGCCGCCGTTTCTCAGGAACAGAGCTCACGTGCTCCGACGTTGCCAGGGCAACCCTGCAGCAAGCGCTGAGTCCTCCTCGTAGGGAGGGGTGGCCGGCAGATCTGTGTCAGAGGCACAATGTTGTGTGGCCAAGACATGCGGGCACCTCAGGAAGCAGAAGCCAGGCACTGTGTTCTGGGGGGGAGGGTGGGGACGGGGGAGCAGGGCACAGGGAGGTGGGGAGAAGGCCTCCTATGGCTGACAGTCCTCTCTCATGGAGGAAACTAATTTCATGGAATTTCCAATGATGGCTATTCCTCTGAAATGTCATCTGCTCATTTGGCCTGACTGCCCAAAAATGTTGACAATCTGTATCTTGCCCATTTTTGGTAAGTGCACTGAAGAGAGAATTTTTTGGGGGGGCACCCATCTCCACGAAGTTTCCAAAACACAGAAGGAGCTCAATAAGCAGGCTAAACGTCACCCGCACAGTGATGCTTTCTGTGCTCAGACATGTACAGAAAAGAATCTGGTTTTGCCGTAGCCAGAGCTTGCCTCTTCTACCATTTGGGAGCCATCTCTGGCCCACTCTTATCACCGAAGGACACCAGGGTCTATCCCTCATCTGGTCACACTTGTCTTACTGATCCTAGAACCCGAGTGGGTCCAGTAAGAACAGAAGGCCGGCCTAGGAAGAAGTAGGACGCCAAGCACCGGCCAGAAACAAAGACAGATCCTGTGTCTGTGCTGAGATGTCTGGCTCCAGGCTGTCCTCTCCCTGTCTGGGGGTGCTCTGTGCAAGTCACCTCCCCGCCCGGAGCCTGAGGGCTCTGCTGCAAGATCGAGCAGTTAGAGGCTATAATACTTCCCAAGCCTCCTCCGACTCCTGGCAGTTTCTACACAGCGCTGTGGAACTTGGACATGCTCAGGAAATGCTTCAGAAGCATGAAGAACATCTGGTTGACCTTAGGCTCTGCAGCGCCTCTCCCTGCCTTCCCCTTAGTGCTGTGCGTGTGAGTGTGTATGAGTGTGTCTGAGGTTTTGTGACATAGGAGGATGGGACACAGACCAAGAGTCAGCTGAGTGACATGTAGGATATCCAAGAAGAAGGGAGACACTGGGGGAGAGAAGACTGCAGCAAATCAGAAGCAGAAGAACTGCCCCAGTGGTTTGTAGGGAACAGAGAGGATCGTGAGTTAAGAAGGTATTGGCAAAAGAAGGTTTCCGGTGAACATTCCGGTGAGCCTGGTCCTTGATGGCAGCAGAGCGGGGAGAGAAGGGAGCATATACTCCAGTGACAAGTGTGAAGTCACAGCCAGCGCTTGGCGTGTGTGCCCTTCCCCAGCACGGCATCAAGCAGGTATCACCACGTGGTCACTCCTACCCCCCAAATACAGGAAGAATCATGGGAGCAAGGGGAGCCTCCTGGATTCCCAGCACCAGTTCTGCGACTCACAAGCTCTGGAGGCTCCCACAGAAGTGTTCCTTCACCAAGCACCAGTGTCCTCAAGTGCAAGAACAAGGCTAGCAATAATACTATTACTCTCCCACAGCCGTCAGGAGGATAACAGCCAACGAGGTAAAGTGTGTGAAAATACTTTGCAAACATATAAATATGTAATGTCTTGCTAAGTAAGTAGCTGAATACTCATTACTATGAAAAAAAAATCAATGAAAAGGCAGAATAAACACTGTGCTTTGAGTAAAGGCAGGTACCACTGTTGGCAGGCCATTGTGCTTCTGCCCTTGGAAGTTTGGATTAACCCCATGCAAGTCTCCTGGCCACTCTCACTGGCCTCCAGTCCCACGAGGGGCTTTGCAGGGTGGCTTCGCACAGCGACTCTTACTTCAGGAAAAACATTTTCTTCTGCTCCTGGAGGAACTAAGCCATGCAAACTCTACTTGGAGTTAACAGCTCACTAGTGACAGTGTCTCTGGTTAACCTTTAGACAGAGTCAGATACTCCACGTTAAGTTTAAATGACAGTGCTGGTGACCGACCCAAGAGTACCTTCTCTTTCAACAGGCTGCTGCTTTGTCGAGAACACAGAATAAGCTTAAAACATAGACTGGTCCCAGTTCGACTCTGCCACTCCACAAATAGAAGCCTTAAAGATTCATCTGCCCAGCCCCCTCATTCTACAGGTGAAGACGCAAGGGCCAGCTCGGGGTACCCTGACCAAAGTCACACTCCCGGCAAATGGGATCAATTCCAGAGTTCATCTTTCTCCCGCTCTGTGGAACTTCACAATCTCCACTTATTGTGTTAACATGCACTTTTAAGATTCACATCCAAGCAGCCCTCCATCATTAACCATCCATCTGTAAATGCATTGCAGGAAACTGGTCCATGCTTCCCCCCCGATACAAGTGAGCTCCAAGGGGGAGGTCAGCTTCCGCTCTTACCTGCAAATTTGCACAAGGTGGTAAAACATGAGTGGGGATTTCATTCTCAGACCCTGCTGGCCCCAGGGGCTTGTTCTTGGCCCGGAAGGCTGTGGTGGTGGTGGCAGTGGTGGTTTGAACTGGGAGGGCTGGCTGCCACATGGTCACATCAGAACCGTTGCCAAAGGCTTGAATTGCATTTTCTGCAGTAAAACAGAAGGAAATCCAATTTCAAAGTCAAGCAGCAAATGTAACAGACAGGATACATGAAGCCAGAGAGGCACACTAGAAATTCTGATTACAGTACTGGACTTCCCTGAACAAAACCGATCCATCCCTCCACCCTACACGTGCTGAGAGCCAGCCATCGGGTCAGGTGATCAAAAATCAATTCATTCATTTAACACTGAGATGGACACTTAGTTATGCTCAAAGCACAACAAATCGTGTTCCTATTTATGCACCAGATGCTGAGCAAGATCCTTGCCCTGAAATACTCATCACTCAAGTGCTTCGAAACCCAGCCTCGAACCTGTTTTTTGGGGATCACGATCATTACCCCATCTTCCAAGAGCATCCCTGCACTCTGTTAAAATACATACTAAAAGCAAACTATTAGTGCTTTTTTTTAAAGTAACATATCCCTAATTATGAGGCAATTTGGTGGCATCCACACTAATTTCACAGGCAGTAAAATCAAACAGCAAAAGATGTGACTCACTCCCGCAGAGCATCCTGCACAGGTTCTGAGCAGTTACTATGAGCCAGGCATTGCTCAAAGTACAGATGCAACCAGTTTCTTTAAAAGAAAAAAAAAGTTCTACCCCAAATCTCATCAATATATAGTGAAAATTTAAGTAAGATTATTTTTTCCCTTTCTGCTCCCAGTCTTCCAAACAAAATCTGCATAATTAGGTAGGAGCAGCCCTGCTTAAATGAAAAGTTTAAAATGTAAAACTTTAAAAGCTTATTACAATTTCATGGGATTAGATTGTTTTTATGGCAAGAGTAAATTGGTTGTGTGTTGTTCCCCTCCCCAAAATGAATTAAAAACAGTTTTTAATCAGGTCCTCAGGGATTTGGCCTGGCTTTAGGAATTTTTTTATTTTTATATTCATTGTATAAGAAATCAAACTCCTCCATTTGAGACCTGAATGTGCAAATTGTTAATATATGATTCTTAGCTGGCATTTTCCGATATACAAGACAGAATAATTTAAGCCTAATCTTCCTCTTACAAGTGACATTTTGTTCTAAAATTGTTATCCTTTAAGTTCAGCAAATTGGAAGCTTGTTTTCTCAAACTTTACAATTTTTAGGCTGTAAGAAACAGCGTCGAATTAATATAAATGCTTTTTATGCTCCGAGCAGTGTTAATGGCTTAACGGGAGGGTGCGATGCAGAGAAAGAGGTACACGGGGGATGGGTTTCCCCACATGACCCAGAACCACCACCACCAACAACTGCAGAACGCTCCTTCCTGCTCAGACACAGAGATTCAGGAGACCCCTGCCATTTCTTGGCACTCCCTGAGCTCTCCTGTGTGGTGGCCTTGCCTCCTGGGGCGTCCCCACGCTTGCTCATTCGTTTACTCAAACGTCAGTGGGAGCACGGACCGAGAGCTAGGCTCTGCCCCTCCTGGGCATACAGCAGTGAACATGAAGGACAGCAACAACGGACAAAGGATCCTGCAAGATCCCACGCAAGCTGGGGAGGGTATTAAGTGAAATATGGAATCCATTCGGGGCTGAGGAATGCCTGGAGGAAATGAAGCAGGGGTGAGCGTGTGATGGGGAAGCGCGGTTGCCGTATGGTGGGTCCAGGAAGGCGAAAGTGGTTTCTGGACAAAGACCTGAGTGAGTGTCGCTCCCATCCTACCTCTGTCTCCAGCTCATTCTTCTCTCCTCCCCTGACCCTGGCCACACACTTTGGCTTAAAAATAACTGTGTCCCCCCAGTAACCAGAAATAAGCAATCAGTTAAAGTTGTGTTCGTGATAGAGGAAGCTGGGAGCGACCTGGTTAATATGAGGACAGCAGCACTGGGTTATTATCTTCGGGTTTGAACCTACAAATTTCAATTCCTTCTGCTCTAGAGCCTTTTGCGAGACCATGAATTGACAGCGCTGAGTCTCTGGTGGGCTGTGCCCCTTCTCATCCAAGTCTAAATGGAATGACTGTGACAAATTCTGGCTGGCTTTGATCCCTGTTGAAGGCCAAATGTATTTATTTTTATTGAGACGTCATCACCAAAAAGAGGCCAGACCAGTCTCCCCTTCACCAAAATATTACTAAGCAGGGACACCTTTAATCTCTCCACGAGGGAGCAGTTTTCCAGCCTATGTGACTATCACCTTTTCTCACACTGACCTATACTGTCATTGTTTTATCTTCATTAAAACTTGCGTTCTGCCAAAAGACTGTGCAGGATGTAGAAAAGAAGGATTTATTCATAGTTTTCTTTTTTTAAGTCAAGACCAAATAAGAGAACCGAGGTACAGTTTGGTAGGTATGCCCAGTGTCTTAGCAAATGTCTCCATATTTCCCACCAGTGTTGTGGTTTTCCATTTCCCTTAGGTGTCCAGGAGCTTGGGTTAGTGTGAAGATGAGTAAAGCATCTGGTTACAGCCACATTCCTGAAGTACCTAGTAAGCAAATCCTTTAGATTTGTCTTTTCAACAAAGGAAGCGATAAAGAGGTTTTAGAATAAGTAATACTTAAAAGCTTTTCCATGTACACGTGGTAAATTGTTAGCTAATTTTCTGGTCATCAGTCACTGTACGGCAGAGCATCATGGCGAGCTGCCACGGCTCTCAGAGGGGTGGCTGAACTTAATTCCTAGAAGCTGGCTCCCAGGTCTCTCACCAGGAAGTCACACCTGGTCCCCAGGGTCCAGCCATATGTTCTTGTCCAATGGGCCCTTCAATATCAGGCGTGACACAAAAGCCTCAGGGGACAGGGGCTGAGAAGAAGGAACTTGGGCTTCAGATCCATCTCTGGCATGGAGGGTCCACGTGAATAACAGCTCTTTATTCAACTGTGAAATGGAGATGCTCATACCTAGATCTCCCAGGACTCTTGTGCAGATTACAGTAAATGAGATAACGTATATATTGCATTCCCAATAGAGTGAGTTGAAGGCACCCAATAAATTAATGGCAGCTGCCGCAAAATGAGAGCGAGGTACTCAAGCATCTCCTCTGGATCGTCACCTCAAGCAGGTGCGCATCTCCGTGAGTAGAAGGGAGACCCTGTGCGGCCTGATGAATGCCCATTGTTCACACCTGCACATTCCTCTCTATCTCTCTCCCTTTGGGAAGCAGGTTTCCACATGGCCTGAAGGAAACAGCAATAATAACCAATAGTACTTCCAAGCAGGAGCAACCTCTCCGCCCGCCCTCCCCACCCCCAACCCCCCCGGAGCTCATCTCTGTCTCCCAAGATAACTGACATCCTGAGGCTCTTGGCTGCATCACCAGCTTATCCCACTCAAGAATTGTGGCTTCTCCTCTGAGCCAACCCAGAACATCCAGGGGGCTATTGATATTAACGTTCTAATTTTTCTCAGCAAGCCCTTGGAGGCTTACCCCCATCTAATTTGTCTGAGCTTCTCACACCACATACTGCGCCCAGGTTTTAAGAACCTTTGGAACAGACTCTGTGCTGGTTGCCAACATCAAAATTTGATCTGTGGGTAGAAGTGTTCTATCCAACATAATACACCCTCCGTTGTTTGAATCTCTTACTCTCTTAGGTCTTTGGATGCATAGACTTGGCAGCACCCACTTACTCTGTTTCCTGCTGCATTGCATAGTATGGCCAAGAGATGCTGGATTTGCCATCAGCAAGTAGGAAAAAAGCACGAGAGAGAGAGAGAGAGAGAGAGAGAGAGAGAGAGAGAGGAGGCAGGCACAAGAAACATGAAGGTATAGCTTGAACACAGACAGAAAATCATTGTTATGTGTTTGCTTCCCCCCCTTTTTTTAACTCACTAAGACAAGTATTGTCCTTGAAGAAGTTCAAAAATTTCAAGCACTCTTCTATATCATTCCCACTGTTGTTGCAGTCACACCACGGGGCCACGCTGAGGCTAGTGGAGTCTATGTAGTTGGGGGTCATGACTGTACCTAAAAAAGTAAAAACAAGGCATCTTGTTCTTATGTGATTGTACAGACTTTTCTATAGCCTAAAAAGAAACAAATGTTCCTCTGACGGCAGATGCACCACAGATAATCACAAACACTGTGTTTGCTGAGTGGGAAATTATGTTAAGCAGTGCATTTTCTTGGCCATTTATCTTAAGTCACATAAAATAATTTACACATTTACTTAAAAAATTATAACAGAACCCCTTGAGCTGCACTTAGGATATTTTTTTTTTCTGCCCAAATGGTATGGATGTTATGGAGTAGAAGAGAATTAACTTTGAATGCATGAATTGCCAAATCCCTTGCATTTTCTTGAAAATGTCATTAATCTTCATAAATAGATAGAAATGGTTATACATATCTTAAAAAATCCTTTTAGGATTTTGCATCTACTTCCCTCAGAAGCAAATGGCTTCTTCAAAGGAACACAGGGGAGCTCAGAAGCTATCTTTTGGGTTGTCCCACATCCGGAACACATATAACGAAACGAGGCTTCTGCTCACCATACTCAGTTGATTTAAATAAAGTCTCCAAGTTGCAAAGAAATTGGAAATAAACAGTGGAAACTCTCTAAGCTTATGCCTTCTAGAGTATTGTCTCAATAGTCCTCAAAAGTCCTCAAAGAAATGCTGGGTGGTCTCTCTTGCCTCCATCTTCCTGTACTCATGGTTTTTCTGATGAGCTCTGTCCTCGCACAAATAAGCAATGCATTTCTACTTAATACAACCCAAATGTCTTCTTCTGGGTGGCTCGCACCAGGCGATGCCTATTCATGCCAAAACGCCTTCTGTTTTTCTGTATTTTTGTGGACGTAAGAAGTAATAGATTGTCAGTGAGCCACAGGATATATATTTGGTTCATAAACAGGAAAAAATTCTTCATAAGCTCTTCTGGGTCAAAGACATGTCTTTTTTACCCTACATTCCTTACCCATTTGAACTACATTATCTCCCATTATACCTTGGGATGGAAACTTTGACCCACAGTATACAGTGAGCACATAAATTTGGATTAGAAAAGGAAAAGGTACCCCAAACCCTGAGTCCAGAGGTTAAAATGGGTCTACTAAGTATCCAGTGAATGCCGGGCACCATGATGGATCCCTAAATACCGAAGTAGCAGGCACAAGCTTTGTCGTGAAAGACATTAGAACCCAGTGACCAGTGTGGAGGGAAAGATCCAGACCCAAGAGGGAAATAAATTCTCATCTATAAAATGCATTGCTTCAACCATTTCATTCCATTACACGATGAGTATTTCATCATCATGGGTATGTGATGGTTTGCCAAGCCAGAAATGCCTGGCAGACCTGTGCCTTGGCCACTCATGGAGGATTTAATGAACACATACTCCTGGAAGGATATGGACCGAGGTGTTAATAGGGATTACATCTGGGAGTAGAGTTGTAGATCCTTCCAGCTGTCTCCTTTGGGTTTCTCCGTATCTTTTTTTTTTAAACTTATTATAATGAATATAGCTTAATTATTTCCACTGTTTCTTACACCTGGAATTCCATAGTTGATAAATAACTACTATTAGAGACCAACTTACTTAAGAAAAGGAAAGAGCAAATGCAAATTTGGGATATTGACTCAAGGAAGATACACTCATTGGGATACAGCCGCAAAAAAGGCAAACAGCATTGGTGAAAGGTCTTTCCCAAGAGAACACAGGTATTCTTTCAAAAAATGCTAGGATGAGTGCATAGGCACCTGCAATAACCCCACATTAAGTACCAGCGTTAATTTTCCGAAAAGCTCTTGCTGCTCTTAAGACATTCTGGTGACCAAAACAAAACAAAACAAAACACACATAAAAAAAACCCTGAGTCTGTGTTGTCATTCTTGGTGAGAAGTTCTTCCTACCCGGTGACTTGTGTGATCGCCATGGCTCAATGATCATGCTTCTGACAAGTGCGATTTTCTTCATCCCTCCACAGCCTTCACTACGTGCTTGTCCTCAAATGTCAATAGTGATGGAGCCCTGCCACCGAGGCTTCTCCAGGCTCCGGGACTGGAACACCTGCCCTTCCTCCTGCCTGCCCCATCTAGCCGTGGACACAAATTTGCTTCACTCTGACTTTCTGACTCATTGGTACCCTAACTGCACTGTTGCCCTGAGAACCTGCCTCAACTCTGGAAAGGCAGAAAATTTTCTGCTAGGTCTGTTCTCAGGGAAACATTCTAGACTATCTCACTCCCTGCACATCAGGAGCTGAATAACCAAGAGTATTAATGGTGAGAAGGACCGCTGTAGGTAAGGGATTTTTTGTTTTCATTTCTGGGGAACAGCCTTTTTTATTTCCCCAGACAGAATGACTTCCAAGTGCCCCAATTCAATGAGCTTCGGTTGACTTGCTTCTCTATTTTACTGCCATGGTTTTTGTTTTGTTTTGTTTTTTTGTTTTTTTTCCCCTTCCTGTTATTCTGTGTGGTCAGTTCTCCCCACACTGGAATGCTTCTCAGACACTCACATCGTAGTCTTCCTGCACTGCGATACTCCCTGCTCCCCGCCTCTGCCTCGGCACAGCCAGGATCCCCAGGTTTCCTTTTTTTGCAGGTGAGTCCTACAGGGCTTAATATCAAAACCCCAGCACAGAATTTCTTCTTTCACAGACAGTGGCAGGCTACCATGAAAGAATCTGTATTTGTAAACCAGACTTCCCTCCCATCCCTCTTCTCCCTGATCTTACCAATAAGCCCTGAGTAGGCGAGGAGGCAGTCAGCATAGTTTTCCTTTAGACAGCTGCTGGCAGACCTTGATTCTGGTTGGCAGTTGGTAAAAAAATCCGCAAGGCGAGATCTGCAAGGGGCAGAAAGGGCAAGCTGTGTGTTTCGGAATTACCCTTAACTTCTGGACCAGGGTAACTTTTTGTGGTTCCTTCGTCTATATGTCTTTTCCACACCAAAAAACCCCACCCATATATATATATATATATATATATAGAGAGAGAGAGAGAGAGAGAGAGAGAGAGAGAAAGAGAGAGAGAAAGTGTGAGCTCTTAGGATGTTAGCACCCCCCTCTTATCCAATTCCCACCCCACAACCGTCCCCTCCTTCCCCCAGCCCTCTGCCCACCTGTGTGTCTCTTTATTTGCGGAGAAGTCTTCAGGGCCTATAACTGGAGGAATCTAGATGCTTTGAAGTTTCCGTTCAATATTTATTTCTGACAGACTTATTTGCATCTTTAGGAAATATGCTTCTCTATACACTCACCGGAGATCTACACTGGGAAAATATTTACTTTATACAGAAATATGTCCCTGGCATCCAAACAGGATCCTACAGCTCATCTGCTACCGTAATTCCTGCTGGCTTTAAAAATACATGGATTTGTCTTGTAAGTTATCTCTCATTCCCCAGCCCTGGGGACAGGGATTGATCCCAGCCGGTAACACCGCAGAGGGGCTCGCCGGTCCAGAACCTAAGGGAAAAGCAGGAGGGACAGGTGATGCTCACTCTGGGCACCGTTTCCCCGTGTGACTGGGCCTTCTGGGGGAGGTGATGTCTGGAGGGGACACTGTAGGATCGCTGCACCTGCCTGCGGTTGGAAAACTGCCGGGGGCCAGCGCAGTCCACTGGGAAGCCATAAGTGGTGGCGACATTGCAGAGCCCCAGAGGTGGAGAGGGGCCAAAGACACCCTGGTCTGGGAGGCAGAAGTCTCTTTGTGGCCAACTGGCTCTTTTTTAATCTGAAGAGGATATTGTTGGAAAAATCCTGAATGAGAGAAGGGCCACCTCCGAGGTCATCTCTGCAGACAACAGCTCTGCTTCTGAGCGAAGAACACAAAGGACTTCAAGAGAATTTAAATTATCCGGCAATTATGGGAGACAATGGACAATTGTCTCAGCTTTTTTCTCTTCAGCTTCCCCAAACTGGCAGCCAACAGACAGAGTGCTATTTTGCTTCTTTCCACCCAAAAAAACTGTGTTTACTTAGCACACCTTAGGTTATACGCTAGCTTACATGGTAGGACAGAGCAAGATACTGGGTGTGGAGATAACAGAGGTTTGTGAAGGTCTGCCAGAATCCCGTTCTGCATCCCTTTACTACAGTTGTAGCTAGCTGGAAGTTAAAAGGCCCAGTGAAATCGTCTGAGCTCACAGCGCTCTGCAAAGCCTGCAGGGTGTTCGTGAGGGTCTGTACCAGCAGCAGTACATGCGTGCTGGGTTCCATCACTGTCACTGAAGCAAGGCTTTATTTTCTTTCCATGGCACCTGAAAGTCCTCAGAGAAGCCCCTTCATCCTGCTTCCCAAGCAGAGCCATGTGTTGAAGCTAAGTGGCTTGGCAAAATCCTCCAAATGAGACTTGTGCGTGGGCCCGTCTGCGCGCCTGGATCTCCCACCATCTAAGCCTCGTTGGTGTTTTCTGACTCTAATTGAACACACTGAAGGGCATAAAACCTGGCCATTTTCTGTAGCCTGGTTAGAGGATTTATTTTTCCGAGGAAATCCCTAAAGGTGGCTCAGGCTTACTCAACTGGCTCCAATGGCATCCAGCTTGGACTGAGTGTTAATTTCAGAAGAATTTTCCTGGTCATGAAAGTTAATGATCTAGTGCTGCTGGGCTTCTAACTTTGCAAAGGCCAACTGTGGTTCAGGCAGCTGGGGTTCCAGTGCTGCCCACAACCTGAGCAGCTCTCTGACCTGGCAGCCCTGGACTCCCAGCCTGTCCCCCAGGGACGGACAAAAGGCCGCTTTGTCTCTGAGTCCCTGTTTCTTATAGTCTCTCAAGCAGACTATTAAGCGAAAGGCACCCTGATGCAGATTACTATCCTTCAGCGCGAGGCTAATGCCATCAGACTCATTTTACTTAACAACCTCAGAATTGACTCACAATTGGACTCTGGAATGAAAGGCTAATTGAGTCAGTCTGCTGCACAGAGTATACCCTGATTGGGAGGATAAAACCAGATATACTGCTCTGAGCAGAAGCCTGGACAGGCTGGTTTGTGAGAAGGCTGTGAGCACAGATCCCGGTAAGATGCACACAGGCGGCGGGCAGACAGAGTTCCAAGATAATGATGAGCACAGGCAGCACTGCCCACACACTAACATTTGCCTATTTGTTTTCACATTTGACCCACCGACATTTCTACTTGAAGACAGAATGGGAACTTCAGAGGACTCACATTCTCCATATAGAAAAACTGAGGTTTACACAACGTTGTGCTGGAGGCAGCCGGTGCCTGGCTGACTGGTCCCTCTTCAGGGACCTTGCGAGTTGGTTAACATCGCAGTGGTGGCTGGAGAGGAAGCCTGGAGGGAGGATTTGCTCCACGGTGATTGGCAGACCACAAACCCGGGCTTGCTTTGTGTCATTCTTGGATAACCAGCTGTTCAGTAGTATCCTGTTTAAGGACCAGCAGGAGGTATTCAACCCTACTGATAAAGCACGTGTCATGTCTTGGAAGTGAAGCCCCAGCCCATCCAGTCTGGGTTCCCTTTCATTTCCAGACACCTTTGGGCCAAATGAAATGGTCTAGGACCATTTAATCTCTAGTCTTTAGGGCCTCCCAAAGAAAGAAGAGTCAGCCCTCAAAGACCCTTCCTTCCTAACAGCTTCTCTTATGGACACCGGTCCTCTGAAATCTCTTAAAGCAACATACGGAAATGGTTACAGATGGTTACATGTATCGATAAAGCCACTGAGTTCTTGTCAGTTTCATAGTCCCATGACCTGAATGATATGTTAAGTGCCTGTGAGGCAGTGATGAGTAAGTTCTCTGTCTCTGAACTCGAATACCCCCCAAGAGAAACAAGAAAACCGATGACAATGACACAGTGGCTAGTTCTTGATAAAAGGCAGAAAGACGGCTAACAAAAATAACATCTAACATGAATGAAGTATTTAGCATATGCTAGGTATGTCTTTATATTTTCCCCCGAGAACCCTTAATAAGGCAGAGGCAATTATTTTCTTATCTGAATTTCAAAAGGAGGAAACCACATTGTAGCAAGTTCAGACTAGAGTAAAATACTGAGTAGTAGAACCAGGATATAATGCCAAAATTTAAGCTTTTAACACTTCTTGGCTACAGACATTTGTTTTAGAAAGGCCGTGATACTGGGACTGAGAGTCACAGGATGGCTTGGGTCTGTGAGGCACTGGTGGAGAGGGTGTCTCAGACAGAAGGGGGCGGCACATGATACAGTTAGCTAGTTCCTACAACTCCCATGGTAATGATAATGGAATGTTTGTATGTGCCAGAGACTGATTTAAGGACTTGACATGTATGCACACATTTAATACTCAAACCAACCTTAGCAGGTGATATTATTAGTTTCATTTTGCAGATGAAGAAACTGAGGCAAAGAGAGTTTAAGTGAACTCCCTCCAGGTCATAGAGCTCTGCGGTGGAGCTGGAACATGACTCTCAATCTGACTCCAGAGCTGGAAATCATCTGCAACTGCTACACATAACACATGCATCGCCCAGAAAATTGTTCATTGTCCACATGGGATGGCCAAGCCACAGGGTGCAAATGGCGAGTGACAGGTGATGATGGTGGCTGGGGCATGAAGAGCCTTGAGTGACCTAAGAGTTTGGATTTTATCCTAAGACCACTGGGAACCACTGAAGGCTTTTATTTTATTTTATTTCATGTTTTAAGATTTTATTTATTTATTTAAGAGACAGCAAGTGAGCATAAGCAGGGAGAGAGGCAGAGGGAGAGCAAGAAGCTGGCTCCCTGCTGAGCATGGAGCCCAATGTGGGGCTCCATCCCAGGACCCTGGGATCATGACCTCAGCTGAAGGCAGATGCTTAACTGACTGAGCCACCCAGGTGCCCTGCTGAAGGTTTTAAACAGAGAATATGATCAGATTTGCATTTTGGAAAGAACTTTGGATCTCTCAGCCATTCAGTAAAGATTTTCTTGAGACCTACCCTGTGCCCTCACTGTTCTAGGACCCCATTGGGGGGGCGTTCAGGACACTGGCCAGTGGAGGGAGACACAGTTACTTAGGAGACTGCAGCCAGTGGGGAGCCATTGGGGAGATCTGAAGGCCTGCAGAAGAGGATGAAAGGAGGATGCACCGGAGGCAGTTTTTACTAAAATGGAAATCAAGACTGCTGAATGGAGGGCAGAATCAAGGCCCAGGTAGCTCAGCACATAGCAGCGCCATGGGGGCGGGGGTGGGGGCTCAGGGGAGGACAGGTCTGCAAGGAAGATGTGGCTGTACTGAGTTCACTGCATTGTGGGAGGTAAGCATCTCGCAGGTCCCAGCCTAGATCCTTCACCTGTCCAGTCACCAACCACGGCCTGAGTACCTACTACAGCCCTGCCCCCCGCATCACCGGACAGCCCTTGCTGCACACACACTTTCCCTGCCCACCTTGGGTTAAAGAGTCGCTTTGTAACCTGTTTTGGTTGCTCCCCTGCCTGGGCTGCACTGATCCAAACACAAAAGCTTAAACGTCCAGTGTGGGATTAACAAAGATATTCCACAATTGGATCTCTTCTGGAGACATGAAATCTCCATGACTACAAGCAGTGATGAACCTGATTGTTTTTCTCTGAGAATATGAAAAGGAAATGAATAGGCACTAATGTAGAAATGCATCTCCCTCTGAAAGAGAAAATTCCCATCCTTAAAAAGGAGGAAAAGGCTGGTAAATGCCAGGGTAGCCTTAGGAAACCAGAAGAAGAGAAAACCAGTGGTTTATGCAGAACATACTAAGGGAAGTGTGCTGCTAACTGGATAGAAAAATGATTCCAAGGATAAAATCTAGGAGAGTATTCTCAGACAGCAGCTGGTCTTTTGACTGTGTGTGTGGGGGGACATCATTTACCTACTTTTTCTGTAGCATTTTTAGGAAAAATAGTGTTATGGCTAACAGGTAACAAAACAAAAAACAAAAAACATTCTAGTAATGTCCAGTTTAACTCCTCCTGGATCATCCCATTCTTTCATTTCCTTCCCCCCCAGGATGAATCCCACACTTGGACACAAGCCGCACGGTTGGTGGAACGAGTTCCGGAACAGAAATCGTGAGGTCCTGAATGAGATCCAGGCTCTGACATGAACTCCCCAGAACTCCCACACATTAGCTCTTGGATTTCCCTTCCACTTCACCCATACAATCTAGGGACGCTTGAAGATACTTGAGGAAAGAGAGCACTTGTTTTCAAAGTGTTACTATTGTTCTCATCCACGATTCCATTTTGCCATGACACCTGATTTCAGCGTCTAGACATTGGGTTTGTACCGAGACCCAGATTTTTCCAGTGGATCCCCTCATCTCACATGCAAGAGAGCTGAAGGCCGAAGAGGTTAAGCTCCTGCTCAGAGTCACACGGTGGGTGGTGGCAGATGGCAGGTGTCAGCCCTGGAAGGGGAAAACGCAGAGGGAGTTGGACTCAAGTTCCCAGGGTTATTATTTAAGTCATTGAGTGTATAACTACTCTCCCCCTCGCACCATTTGGCCAGACTGTTCTTCAGAGCCGAACGCTGTCCCACCGACTCGAGCCTCCACGAGCACTCTGACTGGCATGTGGGAGCCCAGCAGGGGCCGAGGATGCTGCCAGCACGCTGTACCCCACAGTGCTGAGTCTGCCGACGAATTAGGCTTCCCTTTATCGAGGGGCTTTGGAGACAGTGTCCATTCAGGACTGCAGAACTTGACAGACTGGTCAAAACCCAGAACCTTGAGAAGGGATCCCTTTATTCATCTGCTTGTGTAAGAAATGACTAGCATTTGTCTCTGACGGCAGTGTGAGCATCACGGCTCTCAAGTCTCGTTTTCCAACGCAAGCCGCGTAGTCTGGAAGGGATTTCTTAATTAGAGGAAACAGAGTCAGAGGACACAAGGCATGCCAGGCCTGAGAGGGACACGCACCTGTCTGTATCCTCAGCTCCACCTTTCATATTCTTACACCTTAGCAAACTAGCTTGTTTCTCCAGCTCTCTATTTCTTCACCTGGAAAATGGGGTGAATGCTGTCCATAGTCGCTTTACGTGCCTGCTATGAGAACTCATGGACAGTTCTATAAAGCACCTCACTCAGGACCCAGAATATATGTTACCCAATACATTTAATTTCCCATCCCTTCATTTGTGTGTGTGTGTTTTTGCTGCCCAATCCCTGGTCCATTCCAATGGAAAGCCCTTACAGCCAAATCCAACAGCAAGCTCGACACAGAGGAGCGTGTGCCTTAGCCTCCTTCTCCCGACCCCTTGTGTCACCTACTGAGGTTACATCTGTGGAGCACCTCTGACCAAAATGAATTTCAGAAGACTGAAGCCAGGAATCCTGTGGTATTATTTAATACCTCTCAGTCATATGAGCTCATCGAATCAAGGCATTTTTAAGAAAAAGCTACTTTTTCCCGTGGGGTTTAAGGGGAAAGACATATTTTTTAAATGACTAAATATCAGTGAGTTTGTTAATACTGCTAATCTCTTAGGCAGAATAAAAATAATTTGAAAAACATGATGCTAATATTAGCGCCAGGATGACAAAGCAAGAGTTCTGGAATGGTGATTTTCTGGTATGGTGACACAAAACAGATTTTTCTTGTTCTGTTTTTAGAAAATTACCTTAGTCCTTCTTCCCCAGCAGCCTACCGGAGAGCACATCTGGAAAGCATCCTGCTGCAAATCAGAGCCTGTATTCAAGACATTTTGCAGAGGCGTTTTCTTGCCTTGCTGTTCCCCACTTTGTGTGGTGCATGTGGGATTCGGGGGGGGGTGCAAAAGCCCAGCATGTTCTCTGCGGGACAGGCTGCAGAGCTAGGGGGGCACAGGCTGCCCTTCGGAAAGCCAGGGTCACGGTCTTCCCCAGGCTCGTGAGTGACCATGGCTCCTTTGGGGCAAGAGCCTCAGAGCAGGTTCACACCCCCCGGGGCACAAAGACGGGAGGCTCTGAACCACCTGGAGTTTCTCAGCCCCTTACTGTGGGTTTCCGTCCCTGCTGGGATGATGAAAGCCCAGCCAATTAACGTACTTATTAACTTAGCAGAACTGTGGCCCCCTGTTTTCGGGGAAGAGTACTGTGAAGTCCAAGAAACTTTGCCTAATGCCCCTGTTTCCTGGCACAATATGGTGCTCATAGCCAGGAGAGACTTGGCTGTTCCTCCCAAATCCCTGCTCAGCTTCATGGTGATACTCGGGAGGCTACAACCCATTTAATAAACACCCCTGTCCTCACTCGCCCTGGAGAACCCTGATCACAGCTGCTGGTCCTTGGTAGCTCTTGCCCAGCATGAGGGTCACAGGAGGCTATGGTCACCACCCTCAGGGCTTGGCCCATGGCGCTGTGACAAAGTCCTACCAAGGAAGGACATCAGGAAGTGCATGTGGAGTCACACATGGCGCCAGTCCAGGTTTCGTGCCTAGGGGTTCTCTCCAGGGTGAGGGCTCAGTGCAAGCAAGCTGCAGGGCAGAGGTACGACGTTTCCTTATTTCCTTAGCCTTTCTGAGGACACAGAGCAGCGGCAGCCCCCTGAAGGGCGTCCGGGTCAGCATCCAATCGATCTTGGCATTGCTCACCAAGCCACCTTGCAGGAGCATTGACAGCTGTCAATCAACAACTGCGGAGTGGCTGGCAGGGTCTGACAGCTGATGTCTCCGTGGCAAATCTGAAAAGCAAGCTGTGGCAGTGGGCGAGGGAATCCATTCCAACGGTTAAGGGGCTCTTGGCAGCCTTGGATCAGAGGCCCCAGAGCTGCCCTCAGGCCAGAACTCCTCCCTTCACGCCCCTCGCCAATCTCTCCACGGCACACACTGGTGGTCAGAGCAAAGCAGACTAGAAGTCACACTGGGACACAAAAACCCTGCCAGCAGTCCTCTGCTGCCCTGCCAAGTCAAATAGAGTTGTCTTGTATTATCCACGCTACAAGACGTCCTTCGGTGCAGAAAACTCGGCTTTGACAGTACTTGTTTTTATGGGAAGAAACGGAAGGAAAAAAGAAATGTGAGGTTTTCTAGATGATTAAATCACCATAAAGCATTCAGATACCTAATCTGTGACAAAGAAGCAAAAACTCTTTTGAAAGTCCATCTTATCCAATAAGTCTTTCATATTTCTGCACAGGAACTTTAGTCATTGGTGTTGTGGCTTTGGCCACAAGGAGAAACAGAAAGCTAGATGCTCCACCAATCTTTCACCATAGAGCCATTCCTTAAGCCTCTAGACAAAGAGTGAATTCACTTTGTCCGACTCCACAGGCGCCTCCATCTTCAGGCGTGAATTACAGCAGTTGCCTTACATTCATCCAGGAACCTAGGAAGCCACAGGTCAACTGCTCAGGAACCCTGGGGCAGCAAAGGTCAACCACCATGGTTTCACTGAGTTATTTATGCCCACTCTCACTTGTGAGAGAATTTCGAGAGGCATTCAGATGTAGCTTTGATGCAACAGAATAAATGTAAATGGAGTGAAGGTCTTTGGGACCATTGAAAAATCAGAGGGAGTAGTACTGTTCCTACAAAAGGCACACATACCCTTGGCTGGATGAAAGTTACAGACTGGGCTCTGTGCTTTCTAGCAATGACTGGGGACTAACCTGTTCTACAATTCATGATATAGTGAAAATTAAAAACAGACCTCAGCACAGAAACTACTATAGGCAGAAGAAGATGTCTACACTCTAGTCTGTGGAACCATGGAATGTGTTCCTATGTTACCTGCATGGTGGTGAAAAGGCCTTGGACCCTGTGATTAGAGTTCTAGATCTTGGGGTGCACAGACTGTCCTGGATCATCCAGGTGGGCACAATGTAATCATAAGATCTTTAAAAGTGTAAGAAGAAGGCAGATGAGGAGGTCAGATGCTATGTGCAGAAGATTAGACCAGCTTTCGCTGATTTTGTAGATGGAGGCAGGAGCCATGAGCCAAAAAAGACAAGGAAATGGATTCGCCCCTAGAGCCTCCGAAAGGAACTCAGTCCTGTGGGCACTTGGATTTCAGCCTCATGAGACCTGTGTATGGCTTCTGATGTCTGGAAACCTAAGAGAATTTGTGTTAAAGCCATGTTTCAGTAATCTGCCATAAGAGCAACAGAAAACAAAACTCTGCTAAAAATCAGTGTAGAGTAGAGCTTTTGAATACAGGGTTTGAAAATGGACCAAGATTTCTATTCCAGTTCAACCACTTGTTCAACGTGGCATTTGGGGTGAGCGCGTTAACTTCTCTGAAGCTTGATTAACCAGCTGAATGACAGTAAGTCCTTCAAAGCGCTCCTGGAAGATGAGTGGGCCAGGCACCTAGCACCTGTGTGTGACCTCCAGATTCCTGCAGGAGGCTAGGACTCATCAGGAAGGTGTCTTCTGTTTCCTTCTGGTCCAGCCCAGGAGGTCCACACTGCTCTTGAGACCTCTATGAAGTCTTAGGGTAGAGACTTTCACACGGATTTTTTTCCCTCAAATTCTTCTAAAAATTTTGCATATGAAATGCTTTGTCCTGAGATCACTAATCTACTCTCCATGGTCTGTATGTGCTCAACTAACATCAGGCCTAATCCTATTATTGTGACCAAAGAGTGATGTCTTCTGTGAGTCCTCGGCATCTTCTAGCAGAGACATGTGGTTTATAGGCCACTGGAATCACACTCACAGAAACAGGTCACGGCAATTCCACAGGTCACTACATGTGGTCCCCAGATGTGGTCCTCTACTGACCTGGCTAGCATCAGGCCTGTATAAATTTAGGTGCTGTCTGTTTCTCGGAAAGAAGTGTTGCATCATGATGTTTAGAGCCAGAGAAACTGAACTCTAATTACTTTAGAAAAACAAAGGTGAATTCTAGAAATTATCCCAAATGCTGCCTGGCCTCCTTCAGTCAAACCCTGCTTCTTTGGGGGTTCCCAGAGGATGAAAAATTGAAATTACACAGGCTCTCCTGACTTTAATAATTTGCAAAATTCCTCCCTTTGCCCTTACCCCCAAAGGACAAGCGCTAAATACCTCTGTGGTACCTGAGCCCCAAGCTCCAAGCTCTGCTCAGCAGAATGTTAATTTACCTTGCACACATTAAAGGAGCCTAGCTTCTGCCTGCCCTGGGAGGGAGTGAGGGAAGAAGGTAAATGGATGTCTGAATGGCTAACAGCCTACACTTGCACAAATAGACTTTAAGCAAAAACATATGAAAATAAGATTCCCTATTAATCTTTAATAGGGTTGCACAGTTCCTAAGGAAAATTATGTTCAACAGTAAATATACACTAGGTCGTTTTTCTTCCAGGCAAGTTGTTTCAAGGTCAACAGAGCCCTTGAGCTCAGCAAACAACTAGTCCCTAATATCTTCCTTCCCGGATGGGCCAATGCTCAGCAGACAAGGAATTGTGGTGTTAATACGTCAAAAGAATAAATCACTTCTTCCATTGCCATCAGATAATTTCCCCTTTTCCAGAATATCCAAAACTCTCCTTGGTAATCCATTCTCACGTTGAATGTCAACAGCAGCCCCTCCCCCACACTTCAGCCCCATTTTCCACATTTTCCCTATAGCTCTCCACTGAATTTAAAACATTTCCCCCTTCATTCTTTAGGGCTGAGGAGCTGATTTCTATGGTCCACATAAGTCATTTTCTAGGACAGTGTCCCCTCAACCACTCTACCCAACCAGGTGAGCTTAAGGCTTCCTGTGACCCACTCATAGTGCACTCGGGGGCAGGGGGGAGGGGGGTTCCTGGAAGCCTCCCACCAGCTTTGACCACTGGTTCTGAGCCCCAGGGAGGGTGCCCACTTTGGCCTTCCTGCCCACATCTTCTCTCCTGCTTCACATCTTCGCTTTGTTAATAGTCTTGCCGTCACCATGAGAAGCTGAGTGCTTAGCATTGTGTTCTGCATCCAGGAGATATTTGGTAAATATGTCCTGAATGAATGCTGGAATGAATGAAGAAATGAATGCACGAATGAGCCCAAGTGCCGCCCACTATGGCTCTAGTCACCCAGGGAATGATACTCTTCATGGACATCTTGGTGTTCTGGTTTCGGCACAGAGCAGGAGAGGAGACACCTCAGCCAACGTCTAACTTCTCCAGACACAGTACTGACAGTAAGTAAACTGCTTTTACTTAGAGCCAGTCATTGTGGGCGATGCTTTGTAGGCCTGTGTCATTGAACACACAACAGCCTGATCGCCTGGGTTAGCCTTTCTTCACAGTGGAGGACACTGGGGTCCAGAAAGGTCAACATCCAGCCAAAGTCATGGAGCTGGTAAGAGTGAGAGCCAAATGTTCGAAAGAAAATCACAGGTTCTCCAGTTCACATTCACCCACAACAAGGATAGGAGAATGAATGCCCAAGTTTTAAATTTTAGTTCTTGGGCTTTTGCTGCCATTTTGATGAGAACTGTTTGCTTGAGAAGCTGAAATCTGATTTAAGTGGATGCGAGGGATATTTACTAGGTTCAATAAAGTGTAATGACAGAACGAGTGGGCATTCTTTTGGCTTAATAGTGCTTGCAGTCTAAAAACATAAAAAATAATATCTGTTGCTATGCTCAGTAACGCTGAATGTAATCCCACGACACCGCCGGGTGAAGAAGTCCCTCAGCCCACGACTTCCCTCGGTGAGCACCCTCTCCCAACCCCTGGCTGTGTATACAGTCTCCGCAGAGGGTGTTACTGAGGTCAAGAAGTGAGGGGTATAAAAGGTGGGGCTTCCCGGGCCTACAGGGAGAAGTCAGCAGCCTCCCCAACCTGGACTGCAGAGAACACCCCTGAGGCCAGAGACAGGAGGCATCTGGCAAGAGCTGGCCAGGCTGGGACTATCTCCTTGGGTGCCTTCCCGGAAGAGGAGACACATGTGTGGACACTTCCCAGAGCTCGTGGGCGTGGGGCATCATGGGAAAGGCCAGGAGCCCTGAAGTCAGACCACAGGTTCAAAGCTCTGCGGTCCCTGCTACTGTTTCATCTCTGTAGCTCCCTGTATTGGGGTGACTGAGGCCCCCTGGAACGCACTGCCCGGCACAGAAGAGGGCTGGACAGGAATATACTGTTACTATGCTCAGGGTGTTTCAGTGCTGACTCCTTCCCTCCCCAGAGTCCTGTGAGGCAGGGAATGAGGCGGGGGTCTTTCCTCCTTCACGGGAAAGAGGAGGTATAGCCAAGTGGGTTATCAGGAACCTCAGCCAGGGCTGGCCAGACCCTGCATGGAAACAGGACTTCGGCTGGATTTTGAAGCCGTCTGAGGTACACCTGCCCCACAGGGACAAGGAACACTCACGCCAGCTCCCTCAAGAGCGCTCTCCCATGTGGGTTGGAACAGAATCCAGCGGTACCTCTTGAGCACCCAGAAAGCACCCCTTCTTCCTTCTCTGAGCCTAGCGGTGCTGGGGTGCAACCTAAGGCCTCCTAAGCAGCATCCAGGTACCCAGTGCCAAGAGCGCTTGCCTTCAGTTCAGTAGGTCCAGCACCAGAGGGAACAGGGCCTGGCCCAGACTGCAGACAGCTCCCATAAGGCACTAACCTTCCAATGACCATGGTCATTATACACCTTTAGTGCAAGACACTGGGTATGAGGTGGTGGCCACGGTGAGAGAGGGTCAAGGACAGAGATCAGGTTCCTTCGGGACATGGTGTCTGGCCTCCCACTACCCATATCCTCTACTTTCCCTCTCATCATCAGCAGCGAGCTGATGGCCACCCTGTGTACTGTCCAGGCCTAGGCTCAAGGAGACCTTGACCCATGGAATCAGAGTACTTTTGCATGTCAGACATCGGCGTGTGTTTGAGTAATCAGCATTACAACTCTTCACTAGAGGTGCTGCCCACTCGCACTGCCTCCTGACAACCACAGATGTTCCTACTTGGAAAAAGTGACAAGAGCAAAGCACAGCGTGCTTGTCAGCCTCCCTCCTTTGAATAGTTCAGGTCAAAGACTGCTCCAAAGGTCATTCTGGAAGGAGGCTTTCTTTTCAAATAATTGCCTCAAAACCCTCCGTTTTACTTCATATTTTCCAGCCATAACTCAGCCAAATGAATTCCAGTCTCTGGCCAGTCTCAGCCTATGGAGAACAAACTGTGTCCTCCCCCTAAAGAAGGCAAGCTCATCCCTTGCAGCAGGGCTGCTCAGGCAGTAACTTACCAGATGCATGTTAGCCATGTCTCCGTAGCCTTGGTTTCTAGGGCACTAGTACTGGGGTGGGGGTGGGGGAGGGGTCTCAGAGCCGTTCACAGCAGATCCCTACAGCCTTCCAGTTAAAGCCGACATTAGTGCAGCACAGACCCTTTGAACGGTTGTCCTCATTCGGCGGCTACCCCTGCACGGCTGACAGCCCACACCCCAGCCACAACGTGCTCTCCTCTCCTATGTCCCCTCCTCACTGCCCCACAAGCCCAATCTGGTCTCCCGCTCCTTCTCATCCCCAGCTTTGTGGACCCCTCTGAGAACACAGCAAGGCCCAAGCCAGTCACTTGGTCAACATTCTCGTGGCTCTCTGGCCAAGTGTGGACTCCAGCAGCATCACTGGAACGCTCAAGAAATCCAAGTTATTAAGCCCCACCCCAGACTTCATGAATCAGGAACTGATCCCAGAGCAGGCTAATGGTGGAGAGCCACCACTACAGAACAATGGAAACTGGGAGAAGCTCCCACCTAGGAGAAAAGTACCACTGAGTCTACTGGACACAGATGGATTTTACACGTCAGCCTAGAGTTTTGCCTGACTGAGCAGAACCGTGACCCTGAACTCCTCCAGCATGCTAGAACACAGAAGGAAGGGCTGTCTATGAAGGTGCTGCCCTCCAGGAAGGCATCTCTCAGAGCAAAAGGCCCAGAGGAGCCAGGTATGCCAGCCAGCCACACAGCCCTGGGGTGATGGCTGATGGGAATCAGCAGTTCTGTGCACTCGGTATAATTTCCACCTGGCACCCAGCTCCCACTTCCCCCACTCCCCCAACCTTACCATTCTGACCTGCCGGAGCTGAATGGGTTGGGTACACACTCAGAATGTCCTGGTTCAAGGATGCTGTGGGAACATCTGTGCACACACACGTCTTCCAGCCCAAGACTACTCTGGTCTTTCTGGTGCAGCAGTTGTCAAAGTGAGGCCCCGGGACCCTGGCAGTCTCAGCCTTTTAGGGTTCATGAGGTCAAAGCTGTTTTCCTACCCATATTAAGTTCTTATGTATCTTTTTGTGTCCCATGTTCTCACGAGAGAATCCTGTTTTTCCAGAAGCCACACGATGTGGGCATTGCTGCAACAAACGGAACATCTACACAGGTAGAAGAACCCAGGTATCTTGTGGGCAGACCCTAGATGGGAAAATTGTAACAACAGTGCCCTACTTTGCCTTACACTTTGTTTTGCAAATACAGTGATGTTTAATAAAAATATGTTCTGTTATTTTGAGTAACATATAATGGGCTTCTTGGTGCTATTTTTTCCCCTTGATGTTATTTTTAAATGAAGTACTAAATATGGAAACCTTTCTTCAGCTTTGATTCTCAATGTCATGTCAGTAGACTGACAAGATCCAAAAGTCTCTTGTTTAAAATTTTTGTTTTAAGAGGAATCAATGATGAAAACAGAGTCCCCTCAGGTATCCAACTCCACAACGCTGAGCATCTTACGAAAAATTCTGCGGGCAGATTGCAGGAAGCACCCACTTTGCACCGGAGACAGGCCGCACAGCGACACAGAACCCTGCTGTCGCCCATAAAGCCCTCTGGGCTCTCGCCACTGCGGCCTCCTGGACGGCCTCCTCATCCATGAGATGGGGCGGGGCTAGTGACAGCCCCACTTCGGGGGGTGCAGTGAAGGTCTCGGCACAGGGCCTGGCACACGGTAAATGTCACACAAATGCCGCTCTCGTCATCCAGCTCGTCACCATCACCACCGTCCTCGCATTCCTGTCACGCTGTCCCTGGCTCTGCAGATTCTGGGCTCCTGAGTCCTGCACCACGAGCCACTCTGCCCCCGGTTGTAGCTTGCTTCCTAATGGGCTGACAGGATGATTCACAGCACAGAGGACAGGAGGAACCCATCTCAGGGGCACTGAGTCAGTCCCTGCCCTTTGCCGCATGGCTCACGTCACTGACTCAGGCCCAAGCACCTCTAAGAACCCTTTATTCATGGTTAGTCTGGGTCACTGAGGCAGCACGTGCCCAGGGAGGCTGCCAGGGGTCCACCCCCCACCCCCCCACTGCTTATTCAGTTTCAACAATAGTGAATCTAGCCGTTCGGGGCTGAACGATCTCACGTCCACCTCCGTTCCTGCCTTACTGGGTTATCTTTGTAAAACGTCAATGCTTGTTATTCATGACAGGAATGTTCTTGAGATGACACATGCCCCAAAGACCTCTGGACTTGGTCCACCCCCGCCTCAGCCCCCCACTTTTCCCTAACGATGCAACACTGGGAAGATGGTGATGTGTAAAGCTTAGCAACATCATCTCACATAACGCCGCTGACATTTCCACACGCCGCTTGTGCACAGAAGTGTAAAGCAGTAAGAATCTACCCCCTCCACCCACCAAGCCTATTTGAAAGGTCTCTGCCTGCTCGCGGGGGGAGGGGTGTATTACGGGGGGGGGGGGAGATTGCAGTTTACCACAAAGAGTGACCAACATGTTTACCAAGTGTTTGTGATGTTAGGTGGCAGGCACTGTGCTGATCCATTTGCATAGATACTTTCCTTAGTCCCTCCAGCTGCCCTGGGAAGAATGGAATCCCCACCTTCCTTAACAACTGCCAGACTGAGGACTCCAGCTGCCTGCTTCCTAGAACCCGCAGAATCAGGATGCCCACACAGGTCCACCTCGCTCACCAACAACACAGACCACCACAGGGGAAGGAGGAAAAAAAAGTCCCAACTCCAGCCTGGAGTGGAACTTTTCACACTGATGGTTCTTTTAAATTCTTGTTTTCCTTGGATGCAAAATTTTCTGCATAATTAATTGCTTTTGGAAATTACAGAGCAATTTCCCATTCACTGAATTGGAAATACTCCATAGAAATGTAAATACCAACGTGACTATTATTAAGTTAGGGTAATGCCTGAGATGGGGTCTGGGGTCTCTTGTGTGGAGCAGGGCTCCAAGCCTGCCTGTGAGACCCTGGCCTGAACCCGACACCATAGCCACCCCACACCTGAAGGGGCAGATCTCCTCCCACAAAAATGAGACTGGTCTGGGTCATGGGCTGTGGGTACTTCTGTCCCATAGTGCATGACTAAAACTGTGCATGACTAAAAGAAATCTTGTCTCCTGCAGAGGGCAAGGATAGAGAAGGAAGAGTCTCAGTTTCTGGGGCCCCCAAAAGCTATTGGTCTTGATGACAGGGCTGCTCCCCAGGAATACTGAGGTCCACCCTTTACGCATTCTTTGCCCAGTAGGTAAAACTCATTTGCAAAAGGAGCTGTAGGAAATGGAAGCAACGCCTTCCTTTGGAATTAAAAACAAGAAGACATCATAGACCATGTGGTTGGGATTAGGTTGCTTTGTGGAGGAAGCCAGTTTATCTGCCAGTGAACTTTGGGTCTTAGTATGTGACATGGCTGCTGGGCAGAGCAGAAGGGTCCCCTTTGAAGAGGGACAAGCTGCACAGAGGAGCAAAGGGGATCAGTTGGGTTTCTCTAAGCTGCCGCCAGTCTCAGACAAGGTGGTCTGCCATCTCGGGCCCCCCGCTTCAGCATTTCCGGGAATGAGTCTACATCTCTCATCTCACCCCTCTTTACCCATGCTGCCGTCAAGATGCAACTCACAAAACGGAGGTTATTCTCTGATTAATGACATGGCCACAGGGCAGGGAGAAGGTAGGCAGGCAAACACCTGGATGACCCCAACCTGGTGACATAACTGTGGATTATTTAGAGCTTCTTGTCACTCTGTGACAGCAAAGAATTCATCTCCCATGAGATACACAGCCAGGTCCCTGATTTCTGCCGTCTTGGGGTAGGGAAGGGTCAAGGACCCCGAATGCCCGTGACAGTGGGCAGGGAGTTACACAGTCCAGCCCGGTAAGCGGGGCTGCTGGGTGACAGGCCATGACTTACATGTCTAGAACCCTTGAGACCAGATAGACTGGGCTCAGTAAATGTGCTCCAAGTGAATGACTGAGTTAATAATAATAATAATAATCATCATCATCATCATCATCAGAATAATCAGAATAAACTAGTGTGGTACAAGAGGATTTTTCCTTATTTGTGGAAACAATTCTTGTAATCAGTAAGCTGTCACAAAGAAACCACTTTGTAATAAGCAATGAGTGCTCAAAAGGAAATTAGATAAAGTAAGAACTTAATGAGCATGTATTACCTGAGTAGATTTTTTTTTTTTTTAATGATGCTAAGAGGCTCTGATGGACATTATGTTCTGTCTGTGAAAACCGTCTTTAATACTGGTGCCATCTTAGCTACTGAGCCATGAGGTGCGTCTGGATTCAGAGGCTGGCCAGGATTATCATTCCGCCTGCCTGGAACTAAAGACAGTAAGGCTGAACAGTGGAGAACATTGTATTCTTATCATGAGAGACAGTCATTTGGAAAAAATGACAGAAAACCAGGTTTCAGAGTTAACAAGACCTGGTTGACCCCCACTTCCTCCATGTGGCAGCTGAACAATCCCTCTGCTCCTCACCCACTGCCTGTCCCCGTGCAGGGCAGCTGGGCTGATTAGAGAGCATGCTCGTGCGGTGTGCCCAGTGCTGCTCATCACTGAAGCCTGGCAAATAGGTTGCTGTTTACATCCCATGCCTTCCTTACACCCACAGGCCTGGGTCTCTGTCCCATGACTACCAAGCCTCTCTCCCAGGCTGCTCATCCTTCCAGCCCAGCTCAGATGGCAGCTTCTCCAGAAAGCTATGCTGACCCACCATGCTGCGTTGGATGTTCTCCCACAGGACTTTGTACCTTCCTGACCACAGACTACCACACCAGGCTGTAATGACTCTATGTGTGCCTGCCTTCCTCTCTGCACTATAGATGAAAAGCTGAGTCTTTACTCCTGGCACAGTAACTGAAGGCCAGCTGGTTGGATGGATGGATGGATGGATGGATGGATGAATGGATAGATAAGTGGGGGGGGTGGATGGATGGATGGATGGATGGACAGATGGGGTAGATGATTGGATGGACAGATGTGTGGGTGGGTGCATGGATGGGTGGATGGACAGATGACTGGATAGATGGATGGATGGATGGATGGATGGATGGATGGATGGATATGTGGGTGGATGCATGAATGGGTGCCTGGTTAGATGGATGGACAGATTAATGGATGGGTGGTCAGACAGGTGAGTGGATGGATGGAGAGACAACTATGGGTAGATGGATAGATGCGCAAATGGATGGATGGGTAGGTGGGTGGATGATGAACAGATGGGGTGGGTGGATGATGGCTGGATGGGTGGATGGGCAGATAGGTAGGGAGATGAACATATAGGTGAGTAGACGCATACAAGGATGGCTTGATGGGTGGGTAGTTGTATGGATGGACAGATTTCCTATGTGCTAAAACCGGTGTCACTCGGAGTTCTACTCCTTTTCCTTCTGATTGACTGACCCCTGTGCTCATCATGCTTGACTTCCTAAAATTCAATTCTCCCTCAGCTTTGTGGATGGTGCCTTTACCTCTGAGGGCCTCTCTGTACAAGCCTTCCCTCTCCATGTGGAACATGGACATCCTCATGCACTGAAGACCCCACCTTGTTTTTCTGAGCCCAGTGTTGGGCTCATGACTCTGCCAATCCTGGCTTCAACCAAGCCAAAGTATACATTCCCTCTCACCTCAGTGATGGGCACATACCACAGCCAAGGCCAATCGAAGTCTTTGTGCAGGACTTTCCTAACAGGTTATAGTGGGGGAAGAGTCTGTCTTTGATTAAGAGATGACAGGGTATGTGCATTACAGCCCCGGGGGCAGCACTCACGGAGAAACAGGATGAGAAGGAAGCGGGCAGAAGGAGCAGCAAGGGACACTGTGCCTGCCATCTTGGCCGTGTCCGATTTCCCTGCCTCCCTAGTCCTGAGTTAATACACCCCCCTCTTCTGTCCTAGCTGCTTAAGGTAGGTTTCTCTCAAAAACCAAGAGGGTCCCAAAGAACACACCCCTCAAACACTGCATGGCCGAAATAATTCATGGTCCTCTTCCCCTACCTCCACCCCAAGGGATGAGTCCGTCCATCCTTCTCCTGTTCCCCATCCTGATTACTGACATCATCACCTCTGCCTGGTCACCAACCTGGAGATATACACATTAGTCTCTGTCTATGCCAGGTGCTCTCAGTAAACCTTCAAGTTCTCCCTTCCGTGGTGCCTCATGCTTCCCAACTATCACGCTCTTTTCTGGGTTACCTCTCATCCTGTCCACTGTAGGAACCTCCCACCTGCCTCTTGGACTCTTCCCAAGCTGATCCCCCTCCACGCTGCCTCCTGGTAGCCCTCTGAGGCCCAGCTGGTCGTGTCTCTCTTCCTTCATAAAGCTTCAGAGGCTAAAGTCAATATTTCAGCATGGCACTGGAGGCTCCTAACCTCTTGTCTTCTTATCACAAGGACTCTTCTCTCTCCAGGACAGTCTTCGGGCCCCTACCTCCCGCCCCCACCATGCAACTTCCCCAAACCGAGCACTTTCCTTCCGCTGGACTCTGCTTCTCACCCACCAGGGCCCTTGGCTCCTGAGGCCCTCTGCTGTGACATCTCATCCCCTAAAGAAATATGGGATTCTCTCTTTGGGCTTCCTGGGCAGACTCAATTCCATCCTTTTTCCACCCTCCTTCATCCTCAAAGACGATAAAACACAATTCTGGAATCAAGACTCTATCTGTCCATGCAGCTCTAGTAACAGACAGAATGTGCAAATATAAAGAAAGGAGTCTCTGAGTCTTTCTGTCTCGGGGCTGAGAATGGCAAAAGTGATGCTGCCAAGGATGTGAGCAGGTGAAGGCAGGTGCAAAGCAGGTGAGGCAGAGACTCTGAGCTCTGGGCAGGTAGAGGGAAGGGGTGGGCAGGAGAAAGACAGGATGTGGTATAAATCTAGACGGGCATTTTTTCAGCCACACGCTCCAGGAGGACCAGACAAATAGCTCCACACCCGGCTCTGCCAAAGGAGAGATAAGGGAAGAGATACCAGGTGACAAGATACAGCCAGTTGTGGTTCCCACCTGATTCACCGCTCAGGTTACCCCCATGAGCTCTGGCACTGCTTTGCTGGTGCAGACCAGCTGCCAGTGCCCAGGCTGGGAGTGGATGGGGTCTGGAGGACAGGACAAGAAGGCTGTTCCTCCCCGTGCTGCACTCAAAGAAGGCAGCAGCAGAGGTCAGAGGACAGCCTTGCTCTTCTCTCAGGATCCTGATGTTGCCCGTACACAGGCACTCCCGCCTAAAGAGTCTACGGGTTCCAGCACACAGTCGGGTGGCGGGCCACTCATGCAGGGGGGACACATCAAAAACCTAGCAGTTCAGCCTCTGGATGCATTGCCAAAGACTCCCATGTAATCATTTGAAATAAAAACTGCTCAAATGGACTGGAAAATGTTTTACTTGTATTTTCTCATATTCCCGAACCTTTCTTTCCATGGTTCAAAAGTTTGCATTGTCTAATTGCTGATTTCCATTTGTGAATGAATCAGCGTAAAATAAAATTAAGTGCCAAATTAATCTACCCATCTAGTTTTAGGCATTAATTATCCTCTGAGCCATTTTCTCCCTGTGTTTGCCGCATGTTGAGACAAGCCCAGATATAGTAATACAGAACCCAGTTTGCACCTCAGGAATGCAGCCCAAGCCCTGGAGGATGTCCTGGATCTCTAAGAGCCACAGTTTACTGTGCGGAGGGGATCTGATTCCAGGCAAATGAAAGGCTCCTCATCTTTTAAAGGTACACTAACATCCGTCAGACCAAGTAAGCTATTGGAGCAGAAATCTGCTGGATGGTTTTGTGATGTGTTTCTCAACTGCCCAGTTAATAAATTAAGAACACCACATTTCCTCTAAGTATAACAGAGTCAGCCCCAGGGAGGAGAGTGGTGCTGGCTAGGGCAGGATTTCTGAAAATTATATATGCTGTTCTTCTGAAGCTGTATCAGAGAGACCTTCCTGGTTCTGCTAAAAACAAACAAAACGAAACACAACAAAAACCGGGGTCTCCAGGGTGCAACTGGAGTATACTCAGGCCCCCGGGGAAAAGGTAGGATCATGTACTTGGTGACCTGATCAGAGCCACCATCCTGGAAATTATGGGGCACACAGAGCCAAGGCACCAGGATGAGCGAGTGGATGAGGACAGAGGGCACAGAGGCCGCGACACCTCCTATTTGAAGTTCAGCATTATTAGAATCTTTCCAGAAGGATTGAGATATCCCCAACCAAGCCCTGTTTCACCTTAAAAAGAAGGAACTTCCACAATAGGAGACAATAGAGATGAACCTGGAGGATTTACGCTAAGTGAAATAAACCAGCCACAGAAGGACAGACACTGCATGATCTCACTTACACGGGGTATCTAAAATCATCCAACTCATGGAAGCAAAGAATATATTACTATATTACGGTTGCTGAGAGATGGGGAGGGGCAGCAGGGAGCTGCTCATCACTGTATACAAATTTCAGTTATACATGATAAATGATTTCTAGGGATCTGCTATACAACACCATGCCTACAGATGCCAACATGCAAAGGCCATGCAAAGGTCTCTTCAGAGGGTAGATGGCATGACAAGTGCTCTTACCATTAATACATGTTTTTAAAAGGAGGAAGGAAGAGGGAGGGAAGGAAGAAAGGAGGGAGAAAAAAGAAAAGAAGGAAGGAAATGCAACATTGCAACATCCACTTTGGAATGTCCTGCCAGTAAAGGGGAAGTCTCAGCTGGTGGGCGGGCTCTGGCTGGAATGTCTTAGGGCCCCACCCCAGCGCAGCAACTTGTCCTGCTTTGGGAAGCGGCAGCTGCATACCGCTTATGAACAAAGTTACTTCTCCTGCAGAATGGCCACTAAGAGCCCTGCCACCAAACCCAGCATCCTCTGGGTTGTTCTCAACAGCGACACCATGAGGCAGCACCTAAAGCCACATGCAGGTGAGCTGGTCTGCAGACTCTGGCTCCGTCTCTGAAACCATTTTGGAGAACTCTGTCACTCTTAGCTGAGAACAGGAGGCATACTCCAGAGGAAGATGCTAGGCCTCTTGTAATAAAACAGAGCTGAGGGAGGCATCTTTTTTAGTTAGAAAAATAAAGGAGATGTGAGCATATTTGAGCACCCTGAGCTGGTGAGCAAGCGCTGAGTTTATTTTGGATTATCAGAGTTCGGGGGGAAAGGAGGTAAGGTGGAGGTTTAAGTTATGCATTTGTAACAACCTGCGGGAGGAATAAAGGAGGACATCTCCTTTATGGCCAAACCCAGCCCTGACATCCTTCCAGGCACTAAGGAAAGCAACCAGAGGGACAACTGGCAAGGGAAATGCTGCACTTCAGGGGAAGGTTGTGTGCCTTTTAAATTTCATCACATCCTCTTCAAAACACCTCTGGTTTGCTGTTCTGTAAACAAGCTTGGAGGCCCCAAGCACCCCAAGAGAAACCAGTCAGCTTCTCTACAAGGGAAAGGAGAAAAGAAAACAAAGTCAACAGGGAAGGCTAATGTTCATCTCTTCCGTGGGAAGGCATAAGGCAGGAGAGAGACCGGTTTTGCCCAGAGGCACGGCTGGACACAGATGGAAGAACCCTTGTGCTGCGAACAGGAAACTAGCAAGTGCAGGGGAGTTTTAATGAGCCCAGGCAGCTCTTCCATAGTCGCTGATGCCGAGATGGAAGAGGAGCATTTGAAAGTGTGAGCTTTTGAAGAAAACTGTTTTTAGGAAGCAATGCTTCCTCTTGCTGTCCCTTCCCTTTTGGGAGACTCAAATTAGGCCTTCATTCTCTCTGCGAGGCCTCCCTGTCTCTGAATAAGCATTGGAGCGCCTGTCCCGTGAAACCCCGCCTAAGCCCCAGCTCCAGGGACTGCCAGCGGCTGCTCGGGGCAGTAGGCACTATAACGGCCTCCCCGGGATGGACGAAGGAGGGATGGAATAAAAGGTATGATAGGATTAAAGACAAGATTAATATAATCTGATGAAAGAAAACACCCTTAGCCTACCCAGCAGCTTAAATTACATTTACCATATCTGACAGGGAGGAAGGTAATCATGAGTAATAAGTCCAGCCCTGGAAAGAAATTATGGGCTAAATCACTTACCGATGGGTTCCACTGGGGAAGGTGTTGATTCACCTTCCCAGGGAAGTCTCAAGATAGCATAAAAACCATCAACCCCGTGGAGACCAATTTCCCTTGGTAGCACCCACAGAGGGTGTAGAACCTGGATTTCCAAGCAGGTTTCTAGTCATGTGCACATGCACTCCGCCACGTGTACCTGCACTCCACCATGTGCACCTGCGTCCACCACCTGCACCTGCGTCCACCACCTGTACCTGCATCCACCACATGCACCTGCACTCCGCCTCGTGCACCTGCACTCCGCCTCGTGCACCTGCACTCCGCCACGTGCACCTGCGTCCGCTACCTGCACCTGCATCCACCACATGTACCTGCGTCCACCACATGCACCTGCACTCCGCCACGTGCACCTGCACTCCACCACGTGCACCTGCGTCTGCCACCTGCACCTGCATCTGCTGCCTGTACCTGCACTCCGCCACGTGCACCTGCACCCTGCCACGTGCACCTGCACTCCGCCACAGCAGTGGTCACCACCTCCCACCTTGCAGTTACCAGGCACAGTCATCATCACACAGGGCTGTCCTGCTGCTCCCCCACGTCATTTCTGTGCCATCAGCCAAGGCCACTCTCTGCCACTAAGGCTCTCTCAACACAAATAATTCCCGGAACCTTCCCAGCTGGTCAGTCTGAGCTGCAAACAGCACTCAAATCACCCTGTAATCTGCATGTTCCTTCTGCCATCTCCCTCAGAACACCCCAAGTTCCTGAAGTCCCAGCTATTTCTCACTACAGCTCAGCAAAAAAGCAATCTGACTTAGTTAATTCACATCAACTCTCCAAGGATTCTTTAAAGATCTTATTTTATTTGTTTATTTATTTATTTATTTATTTATTTATTTATTTATTGCAAGGGGAAGGGCAGAGGGAGAGAGAATCTCCAGCAGACTCCGGGGTGGGCACAGAGCCTGACACCGGGCTCGATCGCACAACCCTGAGATCATGACCTGAGCTGAAATCAAGAGTTGGATACTTAACCAACTGAGCCACCCAGACAACCCAAGGATTCTCTACTTTGCAGTAATGCCGATGAACTGCTCAGGGTCAGCGTTCAGCACACAGAGGAGCTGTCTCAGACCCCCTGTGGAGCTGCTGTGCAAGACCAACCTCATGAGAACAGAAGGGAGAGGCTCCATCTCCTCTCGCACCTCCCATAACCCAGGTTATGGCTGGGTGGAGGACCCACCTCATCCTTCTAGCAAGCTATCCCTGCTTTAGCCTGTAGCTGAGAAGGTCTCAAGGGAACAGAGGTCCACGAGTGAGACATTCCTTGGAGAAACTGCATTGTAGGAACACCTAACTCCTCCTGGGACACAACTGCTTATCTATCTTCTTTCTCATATAGCAAGTCACCTGCTGAGAACTTAAAAAAAAAAGTGGAGGGACATTACTTCCAGAAAAGTCTTCAGCATGAGAGGGTTCTAATGATAACAAGGACTTCTAATTATCTTTGGTCCCTACCGGAACTAGTTTAAGGAAAGAATGGGATGCCATTCTATCAGGGTAAAACTTAAACTGTTTCTACTCAGCTCATCAGAGCCTTCAAAATATGACACTTCCCCCCTTGCTCTCTGCTCTTTAGAAACGGGGAGCCTGTAAGCAAACAAGCACATAGTCATACCCTCATCTACTTGTCTACCTGTGAACATTTATTGAGCACACAGGATTTTATCAGAGATGACGTTTGAAGGCTCCTGGCTCTATCCTGGGGACAAAACACAGGTGTTGTCAAAATGATGCCCCACCTGAACTTTCAGCCCGGGATCCAGCCCATGTGCCTGAGTGTAGCAAGCTCATGGCCTCAGGCTGCACAGACTTTGTCTCTGCTAATCAGAACCTGCTTGCTTCCGTCAGCAACTGAATTCAACCCCAAGTTTTAGAAGGACACACATCAAATTGTTGACAGTGACAGCTGGGGACAAGTGGGTGCAGAGTGAAGGGGGCAGCTATCTAATTCTGTATTCCTTTTTTTAAAAAAGCTCTCTCTCTCTCTCTCTCTCTCTCACACACACACACACACACACACACACACACAGAATGTGTTCATGGATTCCTTCAAACATTAAAATAATTTTTTTAAATGGCCAAAAAGGCAAAGGAAGCCACTGTTTTCAACAACAGGGCCAGGCTTAGCAGGGTTTCTGCTGGGGGCTGAGATGGAGAAGCACGGCAGACCGGGAGGGTGCCCACTTTCCTCAGCTGCGTGGATGAATGAATGGCCTGAACAGACCCAGGAGTTCTGGAAGTTCTCTTCAGGGCTGCACACAGCTCAGTCTCTCTTGCTGGTCTCTCTCAGACTTCAGACTTTGACAGTCAAGAGCCTCCCTATCTGTAGCTTCCCCTCACCCCCCCCCAACTGAGTTAATTCCCTGAGACCCTCGGCAGAGTTTGCTGAGTGGGCACAAGCCTTCGCGCTCACCTGGCCTCAGGTGACCCTCTGTGCTTACTAAGCACTTCTCAAAGCATTCCCCACGTGAAAGACGGGAACCTTCCTCCGCACAAGAGCCTGACCAGCTTCAGAAGAACCCTGGGCCGAGGACAGAGGTCAGTTTCTGGCCAGTGGGCTCCACTGCCTGCCCTCCCCTCAGCTGCCCTACCCAGCCCGCCCCACAGAAACTCCAAAAACAGGAACTCAGCCACTAAAGCAGCCACAAAGGTTCTCCTGGCCAAGCTCATTAATGACCCAGCTGCCGGCGCCCGCTTACCTGCAGATATAATTTGTCTTACAGGAGTCCTGCAAATTCAGGCAGTTGGGCTTCTCCCTCTCCTCGTAGGAGCACACGGGCACGATGGTCTGCCGCCTGCGCTCGGTGCACGCGATGTCCCGGCAGGAGCAGAAGAGCATGCCGTAGCTGTGCTTGGCGGGCACCTTGTCGAAGAACTGCCGCAGGGCCTTGTGGCACTTGCGCCGGTTGCAGACCTCGTTGGACATGCTGGTGGTACACGGGGTGATGTAGGCGGACCTGTACTTCTTGCAGGTGTCATCGAGGTTACAGGCCTTGGCGGCGTCCAGGCAGTGGTTCCCTTTGGGCACGTGCTCCACTGCAGAGGAGAGAAAGGCAGGCGTGATCACAGAGCGGGGTGCCTGGCGGCTCACATTCACTTTGTTCTGAGGTTCGGCCGTTCCCCGGGCAGTGCTGGGAGCTCTGATCATCTCTGTGTTTTGAAGCTAATAAGTAATGAGTTCGTGACAAGGAGAAAGGCTGGGAGCCCAGGGCAGCCCACAAGCCCCCTTAGATGTATAATTAGGCGGTACTGAGTGAGGCCAAAAGGAGCCAAAGGAGCTCAGGCACCTGCCTCACTATGTATAAACAAGGTGACAGGAGAATAAGTTTCCAGCTCCTGGTTGGTAAACTGAAATTAGGATAAAAGAAAAAAGCAACAAATTATATACTTGTTCATTATACAGTATATAAAATGATATGCTGAATGTAAGTATAATTGCCATGCAATCCTCCAGGAATATAATTATGTAATAAATGCATATAGTACATGCTAATTACTATATGATTACAGAGTAATTACATGGTTATTTGAGCCCAGGAGACAAAATATCACGCCAGCTCTCTAAACAGGAAGAAGCAACTACAACGAAGCTGTGTTTAAGTTCTAGCTCATAGGCCATTGGAAGAAAACCAGAATAAATTACAGGAAAATTTGCAAACCTCAATTACCACTTAACTTGCCACTACAAAATGTGGGATCTATGAGTATTGAGACTACAAACTAGAAAGAGTCAGCTAGGATTCTGGATAGGATTTCAATCGGCTTACAAACCATAGGCCTCAGGAATCTCACAAAACATATGTTGCCTTCTACCCAAACCCTCTGTGCTCATGCTCCGAGAAAACTGAGCTGTCTGCTGCCATGCTGCCCACTCTGTGGCCTGGAGAGAGAGCACAAGGGAGGCTGGGCCCACTGCAGTAGCCATGCGGACCGGCAGGCAGGACCAGGCCCAATGCCACAAGTTAAAAAATGCGTAGACAAGGGAAATGTAGCTTGACATCATGACACAGGTGTTTCCACAGGGAGGGAAGTAACATAAAATCCTCCAGGGCCCAGTTAAAAGGTGATCCGCGGAAAACTGATCATTAGGTGTAGCAATGACCCTATGGAGAGAGCAGAGAGGTAGAAGACAACCCCCCTCAACTGGAAATTGTCCTCCCCCAACCCTTCCACGAAGTTCCTGATCAGGTCTGGGCCCCTGCTTCGGTTCTGGAACCCCCTTTCATTCTCCTTGTGCCCTGGCCGATGGGGGCATGAAGGCATCTGGGAAATTACAAGAGGCTAGAGAACTGATCAGAGAGGAGAAATGGTCCACGTGGGTTGGATGGGTCTGCAAGACAGGGCAGTGCATTTAGTGCACATTCAAAGGGCACGTGGAATATTATCCAACCTTAAACAAAGAAGGAAATCCTGCCACAGGTGTGACAATAGGCATGAACCTTGAGGACATTATGCTAAATGAAATAAACCTGTCATAGGAGAACAACTACTATGATTCCACTTACAGGAGGTTCCTAAAACACTCAAGCGCATAGAAACACAGAATACAATGCTAATGACCTGAGGAGGGGGAAATGGGGAGTTTCCATTCAAGGGGCATCAAGATTTAGTTATGCAAGATGAGTAAGTTCTAGAAATCTGCTGTCCAACATCATGCTTGCCAACAGCGGTACTGCATTGTACACTTAAAATTATCTGTTGAGGGGGTAAATCTCACGTTAAATGTTCTCTCACTACAATTTTTTTCCTAAATGTAAATAAGTGAAGCAAGTCTACATTTCAGGGAACGAAAAAGACTCCCTGTTTTACTGATTATGTGTCTTGCTTTAAGAAAGCCCAGTATGCAAAAGTCTGAAATCACAAACTTGCACATGGGCACTGCAAGCCGTACCCTATTATGCCTCAGTTTCATGTTTCTGTGATGACATCTGAATCCAATAATTTAATGTGGAAGGCAATAAACAAGACATTCAGCCCTTCTTGGGTGAGTAGGACAAGAGGCCAGAGGCTGCTCAGAGATCCCTGCTGGTTGAACAAGCACACCTGGTACATTTTCTCCACCATGACCTTCCCAGACCAGCTTCTCTCTGGCTCCTCTGTTTTCACACTCAGTCTCCTCTGGATTCAAGAAATGAAATATTCACCATGTGCTCAGACACAGGATCACCAGGACCTACAGGCTTCTAGTCTGTTCCTCTTTTGAAACTTTTAAAGTGCTGTTGGGCCCATCAACAACAGTGATTTATATTCTCAAAGGTCTAGAGTTCCACAGGATATTTCTGAATTACCCATTTTTCATGAGAGTCTAAAATAAATTAATATAATCAAAGACCAAATTCTGGACCATCTGGATTAGGCCCTGAAGGCTAGATACTGGTACATAATTTTGCTGCCTGCATTTACACTTGTCCTGGTATTGAATGGTGCTTTATGATCTCTAGCTAAAAAGAAAAGAACAGAGGTGCAGAGGGGCACCTAAGACTTAAATGATGTAGCCAATGATACATGAACAAACATGTATCACAGTTCACAGAAGTTCTAATGGAGGAAAATGGTGGGAGAATTAAGTCATCACATGACACCCAGTAACACAGGCCTGCTCAACTCCAAACAACTCACGCTAAAACAGTTTCCAACTGGAAGCACCAATTTCGCTTCAACAAAATAATATTTTACGCCTTACGTTGATGTTATTACCTTGCATTTCATTGTTTACAAAATTGTTTGTATTTAATTTGTATGTGTTGTTATTATAGTTGTGTAAAATTACAAAATAAAAGTTTATAGTTCTATGTTCATAAGGATCAAATAAAATTATAGTAAAAATAATAAACTCAACACACGAAGTCCAGGAAATTTCTCTCTCTCAAAGTAGTTTGTATAACATGTAAGTTTTAAAAAAACTATTCTGGAGAGAAGCTCCTTGACATGGGTCTTGGCAATGAATTTTTGGATATGACACAAGCAACAACATCAAAAATAAACAAATGGGATGACATCAAGCTAAAAAGTTTCTGCACAGCAAAGGAAACCATTAATACTATGAAAAGGCAGGCTATGAAATGGGAGAAAATATTTGCAGATCATATATCAGATGAGGGATTAATATCCAAAATATATAACTAACTTATACAACTCAGCAGCAAAATAAAAAAATAATAATAATTCCATTTAAAAATAAACAAAGTACCTAAATATACATTTTGCCCAAGAAGATATTCCAATGGATATCTTCTTCTAAGGATTCCAAATATCCTTAACCATTAAGGATATTTCCTTAGGATATTTTTTCTTCTAAGGATATCTTCTTCTAAGGATTCCAAATATCCTTAATCATTAAGGATATCAAAATCACAATGAGGTATCACTGCGCACCTGTTAGAATGACTAATGCCATGACAAGAAATAACAAATGCCAGTGAAGATGTAGAGAAAAGTGAACCTTGAGCACTGCAGGTAGGATTGTAAATTGGCACAACCATTATGAAAGACAGAGTGGACTTTCCTTGAAAAATTAAAAATAGACCTATCATGTCATCTAGGAACCCTATTTCTAGGTGTACATCTGAAGGAAACCAAATCATTATGTCAAAGAGATATCTGGACCCCTATTTTCATGGCAACATTATTCATAATCACCAAGATATGGAAACAACTTCAGTGTTTGTCAATAGATGAATGGGTAAATAAAACGTGGTGTATATACACACAATGGAATGATACTCAGCTGTAAAAAGGAAGTCCTGCCATATTCAGTAAAATAAGTTAGATAAATACAGTATGATCTCACTTTTTTGTGGCATCTAAACACACACACACACACACACACACACACACACCACCACCACCACCACCGAAAAACAAACAAACAAACAAAAAAACAAAAAAAAACCCCAAAAAACAAAACAAAAAAACCCAAACTCATAGAAAAAAAAGATCAACTTTGTAGTTATCAGAGGCAGGGGAAGGTGAATGGAATGAATACAGTCAAAAGATACAAACTCCCAGTTATAAAATAAATACATAATGGGAAGTGTCATGCACAATATGATGGCTATAGTTAACGTTGTATGTTATATTTGAAAATCTGAAAATTGCTAAGAAAGTAAATCCCAAAAGTTTTCATCACACACACAAAGGCATTTTTCTTCCTTTTTTGTGTGTGTTTCTATATGAGGTAACAGATGTTAACTAAACTTGTGATCATCATTTTCAAGGATACATAAGTCAAGTCATTATGCCATACATTTCAAACTTATACAGAGCTGTCTGTTAATTATATCTTAAGAAAACAAAAAGAAAAACATTGGTCCAGTGTATTCCTACATTATTATAATAATGTCAGCTTCCTTCTCCAAGCTGGCACAACTACATACATTACTAACTTTTTCTTCTTAATGTTATCAAAAAGAAGAGCAATGTTTCAAAAGAAAAGCTCTGTACAAAGTGGGAATAGAATGAATCCTTTTAGGTCCAAACTAATTGCTTAAATTTTACTTCATTTAGCAAACTCACTTTCAGCTGATTCTGTTTTCATCAATATATAACCCAGCCAGAGCACCATCTCTTTACCATTATTTCAGAGCGAATGCACAACCTGGAACATTCAGAGAAGCAAAAAAATTCCAGAATGCACAACCTGGAACATTCAGAGAAGCAAACAAATAAAACAAAACAACACAAACAAAGCAAAACTGAATTGATGTCCAGCTCACAGGTCAATGTGTGACTGCCTTTTGTTTCTGATTCTCACTCACACAAAATATTCTCATGACCCTTTTTCCAACTTTGTATGGGAGGCCAGTCTTACCCAAATAGCAGAACCTGATGAAGATGAAAGAAGAAAATTGCAGACTAATATTCCTTACATAGATTCAAAAAGTTCAATAGACAGCATTTAGCAATATGTTAATAGGATAATGTACCAAGATCAACTTGGGTTCATCCCAAAATGCAAGGTTAGTTTAATATTTAAAAATTAATGTAATTTACCATATTAACAAACGGGAAGAAAACCACATGATTGTTTAAATGGACAAAGAAAAAGTGTTCAACACTTTTTGCAGCATTTTCAGCATTCCTTCCACAATCAGAAATGCTCAGCAATCTAAGAATAGTAGAAAACCTTCTTAATCTGATAAAGGGCATCTATGAAAAACCTACAAGTAAAAATCATATTAATAGTGAAATACCGACTTCTCCCCCATAAAATTGGGAACATATGAAGGATATTCATTCTCACCACCTGTAGTCAACATTGTACTAGAGGTCCTAGCCATTGCAATAAAGCAATAAAAAGAAATAAAAGGTGTAGAGATTGGAAAGGATGACATTTCTATTTACAGAGGACTTGGAATATCCTAAAGAATTTACAAAACAACTACTCGAATCAATAAGTGTATTTATCAAAGTCAAAGGATATAAAATTGTATACAATAATTAGCTGCATTTTTTTAGACTATTAGCAAAATTTTAGGGAACAAAATTGAAAAACATAATTCCATTTAAGAGAATAAAAAATGGATCACTTAAAAACGAATTTAACAAAAGACATGCAAGATCTCTACACTGAAACTAAGAAGCATTGCTGAGAAAATTAAGGAAGACCTAAATAAATGGAAATAGATACCATGTTCATGGATCAGAGAACTCAGTATCATTAAGGTATCAGTTATCTTCAAATCATAGTATGTTTTGACATTGGCAAGTAGATTCCAAAATTTATATGGAAATGCAAAGCACATAGCACAGTCATAGCAATATGAAGAACAACAAAGTTGAAGAGTTTATACTGATCTCAAGATTTACCCAAAGCTATATGTATCAAGACAGTGTGGTATAACATAGGCACAGGCAAGTCAATAAATGGAACATAAATGTGAACTTGGCTTAAATACACTCAGACATCTCTAGTTATTTGATTTTTGACAAAGTCACTAAAAAATATCTAACAGAGAAATTATCTTCAAAAAATAGTATTAGAATAATTAAAAATCATTGTAAAAAACAATAACAAAACCTCTTACTTCATGCCATACATAAAACTTAATACAAGATGGATCATAGTACCTAAGAGCCAAAATCACACATTTTGATGAAAAAAGAAGATAATATTGTAATATTGGAAGTAGGCAAAGGTTTCTTAGGGAGGACCACAGAAAACCATGGCATAAAAGAAGAAAATTGGTAAGTTAGATTTCAGCAAAATTAAAAAGCTCACATAACAGACAGTGATAAGAAATGAAAAAAGGAATAGACAACCACAGACTAGAAGAAAATATTTGCAAAACACATATCTGACAAAGGATCAGTATCTAAAATATATGTAGAACACCCAGAACTTAATAATAAAGAACAACCCAATTGAAAAATGGGTGAAATATGTGAGCAGACACTCCACAAAAAAAGATATATGAATGGCCAATAAGCACATGAAAAGTGTTCAGCATCATTAGTTATCAGGGAAATAAATGCAAATGAAAACCACAATGAGCTCTACTATATATCCACCACAGTGATTAAAATTAGACTGACAATCCTGAATTTTCAAAGATGTTGAGCTTCTCAGTTTTTGGTGGGAATGTAAAATGGTCGAATCACTTTGGAAAACGACTGGGCAGGTTTCTAATAAAAGTAAGCATAGTACTACCCTATAGCCCAGCATTTCCACTTCTAAGTATTTATCCAAGAGACATGGGAATCTATGTCCATAAAGAGATTTGGATAAGAGTATGATTACACTATATTGATAATAACCCAAAACTGGAAAAACAGCTTATGTATCCATCAATAGGAAAATGGCTATACAAGCCCTGGTCTGTTCATGTAGTGGAATACCCCTCAGAAATACAAACGCATGAACTATGGATACACACAATATCCACAATAGCATGCATACATCTCAAAAATACTATGCTGAAAGAAGAAACAAGTCTTACACAAAGAGTACACACTGAATGAGTCTATATACATGAAATTCTAGAGCAGAAAAACCCAATTTATGATGAAAAACATCAGAGGAACGTTTGCTTCTAGGGTTTGGACATAGGGACTGGCTGGGAAAGGGCAAGAGAGAACTTTCTAGAGTGATGGTAACTTCTGATAGAAATTTGAGTCAAAACCTACAGAATGGTACACTTAAGTTTTGTACATATATAAATTTTACCTCAAAAGGAATAAAAATTAAACAAATATTAAGAACTAGTTTCTAATAGGTAAGCTAAAGCATGTAGGGGAAGGATATTGGTATCTGCATTTTTAGAACGTAGATTAATGGATAGGTGGAAAGAAGGATGAATAGATGGATACTTACAAAGCAACTGTTATTCTAATTTAGTGACAGAATCTAGATGGGTTACCTGTAAAATTTTTTCCACATGTTTGAAAACTTTCAAATAAACAATTGGCAAAAACAAACCAACAAGAAAAGAAAAAAACAAAAGCAGCCTTGATTCATATATACCCTATTAAAATAAAAAGTTTATTTTAACATGCACAGAGTATGGAAACAACTCCTAGCACCCCTTAGCCTCCTTTCTTGGTTAAACACTCCTAAAATCATAGAACATGAAAACATGAGTTGAGTTTTCACTTGGTAAGAAGATTGATTCCCGTATCTATTTGATAGACTCCCCTCCCCCCCAGTGCATGCAACAAAAATGCTACATCGATGACTCTAGGGCAGAGGGAGGAACATGCAGAGTGATTCAATTTAGGCCACTTGAGTCACACCCAAGTCACCATCAGCTCGCACAGCGCATGGAGGGGCAGGAAGAAGCAGCACGTCTGTGTTTTATGGTCTGGGCACACGTGCCTCCTCGCCTGCGCGGGAAGGCTTCCGGACAGCTTTGCCGTAACTCTGAGTGCCATCCTCTCCACAGCTCATTTTAGAGCTCGGCACTAAATGCTGCTTTCCCCTCCTCCCCTCCATCTCTAATCTCTCCCTCCATCTGCTGTTATTCATTCTTTAACTTGGTAGAATGTCTGGGATGCTGCTTGAATGGGAAGTATTCTCAGAATGAAGGCGGTTTACTAGAAATCCTTCTTTCTTGTGGGAGGACGTGTGTGGGCTGTGCAGGCTGAGAAACTCCTCTCCAGCATCAGCCTAGTACTGTATTCTGGAGAATGCCATCAAAACGGCTTTTCCCTTCAAAGTTGAATAGAACCATGTTGTTACTTCACAGGTTACGTATTGCTTTTCTCTATTGTCATTCTAAGCCTCTCTGCCTGTGATCACATCTGATGGGACTTATTTCCTGTTTTCTTGGGCACAGGAGGTAAAACCTGCATAGCTATGGAAGGGCGAGCTACCAGACACTGTGGGATACAAAAGGGTCAGGTGTTGCTGAAAAAAAAAAACCCAAAACAATGAGTTAATTAGGAGTCGGGGATTTTAAGTGTGGTCCAGGCATCCAAGTGTCTTCAAACAAGTCAGCTTTCCCCCAGTGGACCTCAGTTTCCCCGTTTGGGAGATGATATATCAAAGGTTCTTTGATTTGATGGTTATAATAAAAAATGCCTTTTCTGATTACGACATCAAGTATTTAGGATAAAACTTGATGATCAGGGACAGAATACGAAAAAAAAAAAAAATCCCAGCACTTGAAAGTGCTAGCCTCTCGGCTATTTGCTGTTTCAAAGAGGACATAGAACAACATTTCCAACCCTGACTTACAGGCAGAGCAAATGTAAAACATCCCTCCATCACTGGGAGATGTGGAGGGGTGAGGCATGAATTATGCACCGGAAGAAGCTTTCACATTCTATTCCTTTGGAGCTAGGAACTGTCTTTATTCCAAGTACAATCCTCACACTGTCCCAAATCAAAGAGGCTATCACTGTGGCCACAGCCCCTCATTACTTACACTTAGATTTACACTTAGAAAATGCCACCATTATTGGCAGATGCTGGAGCTAGCTAACCAGTCAAAATGATTCAGGATGAAGCGCAGATGGAAACAACTAGAAATCCATTTCTATAGATTATGAGGTGGAATAAAACAGTAAATATATTAAAATGTGCATGGCCTGCATGAAGATGTGGTTTATTACGAAGAAATTCACAAGGCACGGGGAGAGAACGTTGTTTATGAATGCATGCCAGTTTCTGGGGGATCTTTCTGCTTTTCTTTTTTGGGCTGCAGGAGTGAATTCACAACCGGTTTCCTCTTTCTTTCTAACATGATTAATTACCATATTAACATAACTAGTGTTCGTCTTCTATTAGAATCCCTCTAATGCGCTATTCCAGCAAGTCAACAAATGGGCAAAAGCTTCAAGATCTTCACAGGGGTAGAACAGGCTTTTCTGGAAGCTTACATTTATAGTCTGGTCTTCTGATATCCACGTGCATCAGATGGCAAATCCGATCACACAGGTTGTGACCCTTGCAATCGATCCTTCAAGAGCTTGGCCTTTTCCAGCTGGGGTGCTAAAAATTACATTTAAAGTGCACATGTTGGCTCTTTGGAGCCCATTTTGTCATTCACACACCATTCAGGCATATTAGATTACATGGTGATGGATTTCCTCCTCACTCGATTTTTTTTCCTATGTTACGCGACTACACTGAACCTCGAGGCATGCCAAGTTTTCTCTGGGGTTCACAGTGACTGAATTATGCTGAAGACCTGTGAATTTGGAAAGAACTCTTGAGTCTGATGAAGACCATACCCAATGTTAACCACCAGTCATGGGCTCACCCCGTGCTCACTCACCCCAAGTGCACCCTTTCGAGCTTCCATTTTCATAATGCGCACCCTGGGGCCCACCACCCCCATCCGTACCTTGGAAAAATCAGATGCCTCCTGTAAGCGGTGTGTGAGCCACATGCTAGCTGCTGCAACATGATTAATAGTGCTGTCTCAGCAAATGGGATCATTACATTTTTAATTAACCTTTCCAACCTCCTCCACCTTTTCCTTTTGTTATACATCGGATCTCTGAAGTTTTCTCTTGTTTATGTTCAACTAGATTTGGAACACAGGCATGAAAAATGATAGCAGGTGACGCAGGAGCAGTTGCCCAGGTGAGATGGCTCGCGAGGTGCCGTGCCTCATTGTATGTGGAATATGGGGACAGGCGCTCAGAAATCGGTGGCTGGGTTCCCACTTAATTTTTGTTTTGGCAGCTTTGCATTGTAATGGCCTTGGCTACCAGGAAACTGGCTTTTTAAAATCTCTTTCAACCTAATTATAATTACGGTGTATAAATCATACAATGATCGATTATAAAAATCTCGGGTTCATAAATATTTAACTTAGCATTTAAATCCACACTGCAGGAGTGCATGAAATTTCTGAGCCCATCTCTCTGCAAACAACTGCTTTATTACAGTTCCAATGCCAATTACTGAAAGCCGAACCAAGTTTGTCTTGCAGTACGTTCAGGCACATACATATCCGAGCACCACAGCTTTCCGTGTATTAAGATGGCACGATTTCGTTATTTCTAAAATATGCATGCCTCTCATTAAAAAGATATTCTGCAAAGTCTTCTAGCGTCATCTTTTAATTCCTCAAGTATGGAGGGACACAATTACTATATTACACATAAAAACACTCATTAAAATATATTTTATCTACTGTAAGATTGATTCCGAGATAATTGAGGTCAGTTTTGTTTGGAAAATGTATCGTGACACGTGCAGACTCTGATGCAAAGAGGAAATGATCCTCTCCGAGGACGTGAGCAAAACAGCTAAATATTTTTCAGCAAAATCATAAAGCCATAATTGGATTTCAATTTAGTAATAGTCGGCCTAAGACAGGCCATTTTTAATAATCTAATTATGTGTTCAGAGCCTACCCCAGAACTCAACGACGGCTTCAGAACTATTAATTGTACTCAATCCTATTGCATCTTCAACCATGAAATTTGCTATTACATGTAGGACTGGCTCCCAGTTATAAGTATTTTTTCTTCCAGATCTAAAATAATCTTTGTAACATCCCCCCCAAATGCCTTCTCCTTTCATTTTCTAAAAGTGAACTATTCTAATGATTTTCTCTGGACCAAAACCCTTGATCCCAAGGAGCTCAGATGTGTGGTCCTACAGAAAAAAATTCACGATGAGATCTACAAAAATCTATTTTTATGAAGACACACACAACAGCCCTTTGCTTTTGTCTGATTTTCATTAATTAAAGGTATTTAATTGCTAACGTCTCATTAGCAGTAAAATTAATGAGTACTTCAACTACAGGAAAAGATCTGCATCATAACGTAAGCCTAATTCATTTTATGGGTGTAAACTGTAGCTCCGCTAATATTTAGGCTGTGCAGACTCCACTGATATTTAGCCATTTCAACAGTAAAAGGCTAAACACATCTTCAAAACCAGTGCTTCTTCTCTCCAGAGAAAAACACTGAATGTGGGCCAAGCAAGTAACAAAGAATCGAGGTCCCTCTGCACTCTTCTACTAATGTATCACCTCAGAGAGGACTAATTAGAAAGGAAATAAGCCGTGGTTTGTTTTCACTGATTGTCTAAGTTACTGTTAAATAAAAAGGTAACTTCAAAATAATATGCCCAAACTTTTAAACTGGCACACTCAGATTTAAAAACTTCTCAGTGTGTAGCAGGCAAAGTAATCGCTCTGGGAAGTTGGACTCTTACCTCAAGGAGGCTGCCAGCACTCCAGACATTTCTTGAAACTTTTCCCTGGGAGCCTGAGGCATGTTCTTTGGAATATTCTGAACAACAGCAAATCTCAACATCGGGGATGGATTTTAAAAGCCAAATGTCACTTAGCACTAAATGTGGCACTAAATGCAGGCAATAATGTGCAATGCTCATGGGGAGCAAATAAGTGATAAATATACGTAAGGATTTTTTTTTTTATTTGGATGACTTACAAATCATGTCTAACAATCCATGAAGTGGTCCCTCTTGAAAAGGCATTGAGCTAGTGATAGCATCGGAATAAGTATTTTGCTTCTCAAGGTGACTGCTTTGAAGGACGTTGTTCATTTGGATGTGTGCGTTCTTGGTAGGCTCATCAGCCATAGTCACATCTGCTGTGTTTCCCCAAGGAGCTAGAGTGAAAGAATGCCACCAGAAGGCAGGCCAGGGGCTCGAATGTCACTTCCACTATACAATCTTTAAAAATAGTTCTGGCCTCTGCTGTACACAAAGAGAAGGGAAAGTGTGCGTTCTCAAGCCACAGCATCACCTAAAACAATGAAAAATGAAGAGGCTGAAGATCCTATTAAGTAGCCTGAATGATCCTGAAATAATAAGGAATCACTGATGATGTTGGCAGTTGTCAGGGCCCTCACAGTGCGGGGTTTCAGCAAAGATAAGCTAAATATCAGGTCTTTATTTTTAGTTAAAGAGCATAAAATTCAATGCCTTTCCTCCCACGAGCCTATTTACATACCTGCTGTGCTACCTATTTGCCTTCACCTGCTTCCCAATTAATACCCCATTAAGCCGCTCCACCTGCAGTGGCTTTTACCTTCACCACAGCCCGGCAAACATCACTCATCTGCTACAGCTCAATTGTTTCTTTGGGGAAGAGAAACAAAAGCTGCATGAATAATAATGGCAGGACTTGGAATTTACAGAGTCTGCTTTCTCTTAAGTCAGTAGCCAGAAGCAGAGGCCATTTCTGGAGAAAAAGCTAGTAGCCAGGGCAGAAGCCTAGAACTGAATGTAGCTCCATTCCGGAAGACGACGGAGAGAAGGAATGTCCATCTTCATTAGTCAGATCTGTGAATCTGGATTCTGCATATACATTTTTAATGATGTTTTGCTTCATTCAAAAAGGTGTTTCATGTCAAGTCAGGTTAATATTTTGTTTGGTGAAGGGTGCCTAGGCAACTTATTTTAGTTAAGATTAGCATATTGTTTTTCTTTTATGCAAAGAGATTTTAAGCATTTGAAGAGTTGGTTCCTTCAAGTAGTGACTAAACCTAGAGGGCATCAGAAGCCCCTAGAGAACAAATTTTATAAAACAAAAACAAAAGCATAAATTCCTGGGTCCTGTCCCAGCTTCTCAGAATCTGTGTTTTCACAAAGCACACCAATACTTCTGATGATCAGACTTGGAATTCACTGACTTTCAGTGAGCGAAACCTTCTGTACTTAACTACGCATCAGCATCCCCAATTACTTTTTTAGTAAATCCTGGCTTTCTGGTTGGTTCTGGTCAGTTTCGGGAACGCAGTCCCTAAGAAGTGCCTTCTAGCGGTTAGCTCTTTGGGGCCTCATTCCACAAAGATCCCGTTGACAAGAGGACTTTTCTTGCCCGTGCTCCTAGTTTAACTTCAGAATCAATTCCGGGCTAGATTTACCAGGTGGCCCTGGCACAGATAGGTCCAAGATGGGCTAAAACAAATCCTTCTCCCCCAACCCACAGCCTCCTGTGAGCTGCCCGGGAAGCAGGCAGCAGAACAAGCATGTGCGTGCCCACCTATATGCCTCACTGAACCTCTGGGTTTTATCTTAACGTTATGTTGGCAAATGTTTCTGCTCATTTGATTTCTAGCTTTAAATTGGTTCCAAATGCATTCACACATTTACCCTCCTGAGCCTCAGTGTAACTCCTGTTAGATCCCCATTTGAAGAACTACACTAGTTAGCTCAAGGATTAAGTTTAAACCCTGGCATTTTTACATTAAAATTCCTTACTCAGGACCTCCACTGTGTCTCTGTAACTTAATCTGCCGCTCTGTCTCCTGCCGGAATTGCAAAGTAAACACAGCTCAATCTGTGCGGTGCTCCGTGGGTGCCAAGCCACGTCGCCCTGGGAGGTGCTCACCTATCTGGTTCCAGTCCCCAGGATGCTGCGGGTCCGTGGGGGCAGGTGGAGGCAGGTGGAAAACCCAGCACACTCAGCTGCGTCTGGAACATCTTTCCTCAGTTTCTCACACAAGCATATCTGCTATGGAGTTATCTCCCTAATGTATACACATAAGTTAAGAAGTTTGGGCTCACTAAGAGCCACCCCAGCTCCTAGAGTATAGGAAGGGGTGCTGCGTGGCTCAGCCATTAAGCGTCTGCCTTCGGCTCAGGTCATGATCCCGGAGTCCTGGGATTGAGCCCCGCATCGGGCTCTCTGCTCAGAAGGAAGCCTGCTTCTCCATCTTCCGCTCTCCCTGCTTGTGTTCCCTCTTTCACTGTCTCTCCCTCTGTGCATCAAATAAATAAAGAAAATCTTTAAAAAAAAAGTCAGGTACAGTTTAGGCAAAATGCATGGGTTCTTATCCCCAAACTCGTGCAAGCCTCAAAGTGTGCCTTCTCTGATAGAGATCTGGACTTATACTCCAACTAGTTTTTGTGAGAAATGGTCACTTGAACAGTGGCGAGGAAGCTGGATATGAGTGTTCGGGTCAAGATGATCTTATCGGCTTTACAGTCTAGAGAGATCAGAATGACATTCGGCACAAATGTGGGCATGCAGGCCAGCTGCCGCTGCTGTTCTCAGCCACCCCTGGATATGCCAGAGGCACAGGGTCACCCTTTCACTGGGGTATTCAGGGACAAGAGATGTGAGGAAGGCCAGCTTCACGATGGCCAGCCATGCTGCCCTTCAGCAGGGAAGGGATGGAGGGATGATGAACAGCAGTGAATTTCTGCCCTATAGGAGGATGGCATGTGTCCCCGATATCCCTGCACTGATAGAAGAGGCTCTGTATTGCAGAAAATCCTGTTTTGTTTTAATTTTTGTTGGGCCCCAATGTGGGGCCCATACTCACAATCCTGAGGGCAAGACTTGAGCCGGAATCAAGAGTCAGGTGCTTAACTGACTGAGCCGCTAAGGCACCCCAGAAAAATCCCATTTTATGGTACAGGAAGAACCACACCAGACCTTGAATCTTTATGAGTTAGCCTTTTTACTACAAGAGTACCAAACACAGGTTATTAGCCTTTGTACTTTTGGCCTTAAAAATAGAATAATGGCTCCTAAGAATTTCCCGTGATGTTTCCCATTATCAGAAATGATCAGACAGATTCCTCCCTGTGGCATTAGCTAATGAACTGAGCCAAGAGAGCTGAGAAAGTTCCTAAAGTGGAAAATATGGTAGAACTAGGGTTCCCAAGGTGAAAGCATGAAGGTTGAAATGAGAGACTGGTCTAATTCAGTAAGAAAGCTGGCATTCCCAGGACTAGTGAGTGCCCTCTGAGAAGCTTTTGGGAAAAACAAAACAAAACAAAATGGAAGTCCAGTTGGCCATTTGGTGGGGAACAAGGTTTTCCCAGTTTCTATTTGATTTATTATGTGCGACAGATGGCCTTCAATATTAGATTTAAGAGCTATTAGTTTTAACTGAAAGGAGATCCATCCCCTAGGGTCTTCTATGAGCCCTCCAAAGATTTCACATAAGAAGTCCTGTTCACTATTTTAAGTAGAACCATTTTTAGTGATGTGTGGTGGTTTATGCAGTTCAGAAGTTTGGCTTAGGAATACATTTGTAAAAAAAAGAAACAAAAATTAAATGTGTCTTTCAGGAAGACAGGTCAAATAGTAGAAAGAAAACAAAAGCTTAGAAGTCTAACCTATACCCTGAAAATTTGGAACTCATTTCTAGTATGGCGTCTACATGTGAAAGAAAGAAAGAAAGAATGAATGAAAGAAAGAAAAAAAGAAAGAAAGAAAGAAAGAGGTGATAGCAACTGTTTAAATCTATTTCTTACTACCAGTAAAAGGTTCTCTTAGTGTGGCAAAGACTTTAAAATTACTAATAATTCTGGAGTGCTCTGCATTTAAGAGAGAATAGAAAGGAAATTATAAATATGATCATAAACCTCACACCATCTTCTAAGTAAAGGGATCACAATCATTTGGCTAAGACCAAACACTGTAAAGTGGGAAAAGGTATCCACAGGAGATTAGTGTGTCAGTAAATACATAAAGTACAGAAGTCCACATATTTGACATTTGAAGAACAAAGCTATCCATCAATGTCCTGGCACAGATCGATCAAATAGAATGCTACTGTTGAAAACCTAATAGTATGATGGTAATAATGTAGCCATAAAACCTCTGGTCTGTAATTGACTGCTTCCACTTGAAGCTCACGTGTCTAAAACAGTGACTAATGTTCACCTAAAGATTTCACTTGCGTTGAATGACAATCAGTTACACCTGACACTAGTCTCGGTGGATGGTTTGTGCTGGATAATGGCTCAGGGACAGCTGCCAACGAGGTGCAGGGAGAGTACATCCCGCACGAGCAATGCAGGTATGGGATGGCGAAATATGGATCTCAGGTATGTTCCCTCCTGGCTGCCTCCTTTTCAAGGGCTGAAGCTGTCCCTCTCTGACAAAGTGATTAGAAATGTATGAGGCTGTAAATTCTAGTACCATTACAGAAAGTTCCTCAGGGCATCCAAGTCTTAGTTGTCGAGTTTTGTTTAGTGAGCATATTACTATAAATCACACTCCCAGATCCTAAGACCTGAGGTGCTCTCTCCTTGCAGTAAGACATGAGGCGTGTGAAACCCAAGGGCAGGGGGGCAAAGGGCAGGGAGAGCATTCACAAGTCTTGACCTTTCTTTTCTTCTTCCTTTAAAAAAAAAGAAAAAAAAAGCCCCTACAGGGTCCGTGAGTTCTGGATGCGGGTTTGGTGTAGAGTTTGGTGAAGTGGCTCTTCTTGGACAAGAGATGCAGCTGAACTGTCAACAGGGAGAAACAAAAGTTTGAAAGGAGAGCTTATTGTTGTTACTAGATGACAAAACAAAAGAGTATTTAGCCTCAACACAAATTCAGTCTTCCATCCATTGAGGTCATTTGCCACACCCAGACAGACGGCTCAAGTTCAAGGATGCCCCCCCAACACAGCAAGAGCTTGAAAGGGCTGTCTCACACATCTTTAGGTTCTCTTTTGTTTTTAATCTCCAGTGAGGTTTTACCTGCACTACCTGAAAACTACTACCACTTCCGGAATGCTTCATTTTCAAAGCATGAGAATTCCACCCTTCCTTTCAACACTCACCGGAGAGGAGCCCTCTGCATCTCTCAGTTCATGGTCCTGAGTAAAAACCCTTAATGTGTTGGATTCAAGTGAAAGGAAGTCTTCCCAGGGTTTCATTATGGCAAAAATCCTCAAGACCTTTTCATGCCCCATGATGGATTTGCACATCTTAGCTATTCTGTTGGCCAGTAACTGTTGGTTACCAAAAGCAGAAATTTTTGTTCATGTTGTGAAGCTCACTGTAACTAGAAATTTAGATATGTCTGGTGGCTTCTAATGGACTTCGAGTATACATCAGATTGCTTTGTGCCCTTTGATATATACTTAAAGGTAATTGGGTAGTCTTATTGATGTATTTTTAAAGAGCAAAGTATTGATTAATAATGTTTCAGTATTAATATAACCACTTTGTGCAGATCAAGAAACATCAATAGTAGAAAACCCATATTTATCTACAAATTAACAACTCTATATAGATCTGTTACTTTAAACTAAATGGGGTGCATCCACTCATTACATTCCAACAGGGATGAGACTCCTCATAATAAAGATTAAAGCTGAAGTTGGCCTTATTTTCCCACTGCATGAAATGAATGCTTGTCACCACTTCAAGCTCCAATACAGCAGAAGAACAGCTACAGTAAAGCACGGGACTGCATCCCCCTCTAACAGGTTGATGTGTTTTTTTTGTTTGTTTGTTTGTTTTAAGATTTTTATTGATTTGACAGAGAGAAACACAGCCAGAGAAGGAATACAAGCAGGGGGAGTGAGAGAGGGAGAAGCAGGCTTCCCGCCGAGCAGGGAGCCCGATGTGGGACTCGATCCAGGGTCTCCGGGATCATGACCTGAGCCGAAGGCAGTCGCTCAACCTACTGAGCCACCCAGGCGCCCCTAGGGTGATGTTTTTAATGCCTTACTGGGTGAAAACATTTCGTACTTTGGGAGATTTAATTGCTGCCACTGCTGAGCAGAACGTAATTAAAAAAATGATCGTACCACTCAGGATGGAGGTGGGGATGATCCTGGCTTTAGCCCCCTTAAAACCCATTGTTTGGTTCATATGCTTGATGTGTAAGTCCATTCAGACTGAATTACTGCAAAGAGGAAGCACTGGAGCATTCTGGCTACTCTGGATGAGTTGGTTCCTGAGGCTGGGTTTTAGGATCCTGCGCCTAGCGCTTCTCCAACAAGTGAGACCAGTCCTTTCTCTTATATTTACTTATCTTTCTAAAATCTAAGAGTCCCAATAACTCTACTCCAGCAGTTGGTTTGCATAAAATTCTTCAGTAGTCTTACTGTAGCAGAGCACGAAGGGTTGGTCCACTGACCTCCAGTCAGTTATTCTGTGTGGCCAAGACTACAAAATGGCAGCATGGCATTTCCATGTGGGAGTCCCTAAGGCAAATTTCTTTCCTTTTTTTAAAAATTACATTATTTTATTTTTTCAGTGTTTCAAGGTTCATTGTTTATGCCCCACACACAGTGCTCCATGCAATATGTGCCCTCAATACCACCACCAGTCTCACCCATCCCCCCGCCCCCTCCCTTCCAAGACCCTCAGTTTGTTTCTGAGTCCAAGGTCTCTCATGTTTCATCTCCCTCCCTGATTTACCCCAATTCACATTTCCTTTCCTTCTCCTGTTGTCCTCTATATTGCTCCTTATGTTCCACAAGTAAGTGAAACCATATGATACTTGGTTTTCTCTGCTTGGCTTATTTCACTCAGCATAATCCCCTCTAGTCCTGTGCATGTTGCTACAAAAGTTGGGTGTTCATTCTTTCTGATGGAGGCGTAATATTCCATTGTAAATATGGACCACATCTTCTTTGTCCATTCGTCTGTTGAAGGGCATCTTGGCTCTTTCCACAGTTTGGCGATTATGGCCATTGCTGCAATGAACACTGGGGTATATATGGCCCTTCTTTTCACTACATCTGTATCTTTGGGGTAAATGCCCAGTAATGCAATTACAGGGTCATAGGGTAGCTCTATTTTTAATTTTTTAAGGAATCTCCACACTGTTTTCCAAAGCGGCTGCACCAACTTACATTCCCACCAACAGTGTAGGAGGGTTCCCCTTTCTCTGCAGCCTCTCCAACACTTGTTGTTTCCTGTCCTGTTAATTTTGGCCACTCTGACTGGTATAAGGTGGTATCTCCATGTGGTTTTGATTTGAATTTCCCTGATACCCAAGCCAAATTTCTGAAAGGCTCACTTTGCTCTGAGCTGATGACAAAGTATCCATACATTGCCACTGCCACCTGAACATTATGTGGATTTAGAGATAGGGAAAGAGACTGCAGCTGGCAGGGCTCCCTGTCCTAGTTAAACTCCTCCCTCTCTCCCCTATAAGGAATGTGGCTGGAAAAGCCACAACCAGGGAAATTCACAGACTCAGAACCGAGGAGCCTCGCATAAGGATATCACGTGGCAAGGCATCAGCACCCCAGAAGACAGGACTATGAGACTCCAGGGAACCAGCCCCAGGCCCATGTGTCCCTCTCTGATGTGTTCTGACCTGCAAGTCCACTGGCTTTGTTCAAAGAGTTATGTGGACCGAAATGTCACTGCTCTGTTGGGCAGAACATCTCACCTGGGGCTCAGAAGGGCATTTCATTAAACCAGTGACTCTTATAGTTTTTGAGCAGATAAATCTCCCAGAAGCCTTGAATCCCACTCCTATTAGAGTGTGATTCAGTGGATGTGGGATGCGACCAAGGAGTCTGCATTTTAACACATTTCCCATGTGATTCTGCTAGATCACATTTTGAGAAATACTGCACTGATAAAAGAAATGCCTTCCTAGAAGACTAAATCTATTAATGGGATCAATTTTCCACATCAAGAAGTATAACCAGCCAGTTATAATCTAAGCCATAACAGGTATGGTACTCTTTAATAATTCTATCAGAATTCTATCACATATTCACTTATTTGCTCACTCATTCATTCATAGTATTTATGCTAACATTTATAGTGTTCACTATAGGCTAAGCCATTTAAATTTTGGCCCTATTTTTCCAAGACCAATTTACCTATTTGCATTCACTACAAGTGAGTGGACACTAAGTAAAAAAAATGGTATGGTATAAATGTGCTATTTACCTGTAAGGAATGCTAAAGGGAAAAAAATGTCAGCCAAGCAAAAAAGAGCCCCTTCTTGAAAACTCAAGGAAAAATACACCTAAGGAATAAAATATAGTTAGAGATATATATGAGAATTTGGCAGAAACTATGAGCTGGCAAATGATGAACTACTTAAAAATAGTCTTATGACAACTGGGTATCCCCTTGGAAAAAGATAAAATTAAATTTCTAAGACAACCATACAAAAAAAATTCTAAAGTGGATGAAAGAATTAAATGGAAAAAAACCAAAATTTTAAAACTTTCAGAAGGAAGCATCAGAGATTATCTTTATGACTTTGAGATAGGAAATAAATTTTTAAACATGGCACACACATAGCCCAAACATAAAGGAAAGACTAATAAATTAACTACATTAAAATAAAGAACTTAGTACAACCAAATATTCCAAAAATAAAGTACAAAGATAAGCCATAGACTCAGTGAAGATATTTAAGTTCACAAAATGACAAAAGAATGATTTCCAGAAATCACATAGAACTCGTATGAATCAATATGAAAGAAGACTATGATGAGGTGATCAATAAAAGACTGTCAAGCATAAAAATATATTGCATTACGATAAATTCCAAGGATGGAAAAGAACAGAATTTCAAGGGCAAAGGGCAAAGAGAGTGATATAAACTAACTATTAAGAAAAATCTTAGTAGTATATTATTTAAATGGTGCTAGTGAGAATCAAATCATCACAGTATTTCATTTCATTGAATTTTGAAAAAAGTGCTCTTAGTTTTATTGTTAAATACCTATGTTACAATATTACATGAATTAAATCCTTTCCAACTACATGAACTTAAGTGGAAATACTTTATATTTCTGTTTAACAATGAGGAGGTCCACAGTTTTCTAAGATTCTTTTGGGGAATATCTGAGAAAAAGTACCTGAAGACCACAGCTATAGAAAGCCTACTGGACATACTAATAAACACAAGATTTTTTCATTATTCATTGCTTACTTCTGATTAGCCATTATTATCACCCAAATGCCCACTGGCAGAAGATAGGACAAAAGAATTCTGAGACAGCCACATACTATAAATGGCAATGAAAATGAATAAACAAGAGCTATATGCATCCAGATGGATAAATCTCAAAAGAATGTCTGAGAACAAGGTAAGTTGTAAGAGTCTAGGTATGGAGTGGTAACATTTACATAAAGAATAAATGCCTAAAAAACTGTGTTATACCTACAAAATACCCACATCTATGTATAATATTTACACATGTAGTAAAGGTAAAAAAAAATGCAACAGAATTATGCACACCAAGGCAAGATGAGAACAAACACAATATCTGTGCTGATCCCATTTTTTTGTGGAGTCACAACGTAGGTAATTTAGGAGGCTCTCTTTAAGAAGAAGAATACAGAGTTTTGGACAAGAACTGATGTATATTACTGTATATGCTACATTGTCGGGTATATTCTGGATAGGAGGACACTTGAGCAAGTATTGATAAGAATAAAATCATGTATTTTTTTAAAAAAAGATTTTATTTATTTGACAGAGATAAACACAGCCAGAGAGGGAACACAAGCAGAGGGAGTGAGAGAGGGAGAAGCAGGCTTCCTGCCAAGCAGGGAGCCCGATGTGGGACTCGATCCAGGGTCTCCGGGATCATGACCTGAGCCGAAGGCAGTCCCTTAACCAACTGAGCCACCCAGGCGCCCCTAAAATCATGTATTTATTTGACGTGTAGTCATGGTTCAATATGTTTTCCCTGGACTTACTTCTGGCTCTACATTTCATGCTTTGTTTCTCTTCTCCTGCCCACAAACATGAGGAGTATTGCTCTATGACTCTGGTCCTGTGCGTTCGCGTCATGTCATGTTGCTCAAAGTGGGAATAGTGCCACCAGTCTTGCCCTGGGATGTCTAGCAATAACTTAACCATACTCGGACGTCTCGAGGACCCACACAAGCTGATCCCGCTAAACCCAAACTCCACTTATATCACTGTTCACCTTTGTTTGTGTATTCGAAATGCTCCATGGGGAGAGAGAGGCAGAGAATATGCTGAATGTGCTCGCATCCTGAAGTCTCCTGGGGGACAGAGGTGGGGAATTCTGCAAAAGCGACTGTGAGAGAACTGTCCCACTCAAGGGGCGGGGCAGACGCTAGGTCCTCTGACAGCTGTCAGTCATTGAAGGTCAAGCTCATGGCGCACCTCCGGCTGGCGAGAGGGCAGTTCACACCACACTTTCCCATCTGAAAACACACCCGGTGACACATCCTTTTTTTCCAGAAGCGACGAGTTTATGGTCCCTGCTCCTGACTCCCCACAGAAAGGCTACCTGTTTTATCAAGACAAAAGAAATCGCTAGAGCCAAGCGGGACTCTGTCACCACATGTCACTTCATATCAGCCAGTACATGTCAAGGAATGACACAAAAAGCTGCCGCCTGCCATCCGCTCACAGAGCACATCAAACTTCTTTTTGTAAAACACTTCAACAGTAACCAAGAGAAAATTTCCTTTATGAGCCACGATGGCATCTTGGTGAATGAGAATGGGTGAAAATCTCATTTCCTAGAACTGGAGACAAACAGAGGAGGAAGCGACTCTGCAAAAGATCTTAAGTTAAAAATATACCCTCCACTCTTCCCACCTACTTTCCTCCCCCACACATCCGTTTCCTGGGGACCACAGTGAAGGTGTCAAAAAGCAGCATGGAGCCTTTTTTGGAATACGAGTTGTAGCAATTTCTACCTCAAATGACGGATATTATAGGCTATGACAGTTGCAATTCTTTCCACTGTGCTTTTATCGACAGTGATAACAACCGAAGTTATTTGCAGAGGGTGGGGGAGGGGCTGTTCCGAGAATTATGCCTTTTGTCTCCTGGCTTAATCCTGCAGTACTTTAGAACAATTACCAAGAATTATATAACTTGAGGGCCAAGTGAGATTTCAGAGATAATCTAGCCCAATGTTCTAATTTAAAGGTGGAGGAAAGCAGGGAAGTGCCTGAAGCCACACACCCAGCTAAGGGCGGAGGCGGCGGAAACACTCAGGTCCTCCTGCGGCAGAGAAACATGAAGGGGTGGCGTTTAGGAGCACAGACCCTCCAAGTAGACCCTCCAAGCGTGTGCCTTGGGCGAGTGACTTAACCTCTATGCCTTCATTTCCTCATCTGCTCAATGGGAACGTGGTAGTAACAATATGAGCCTCTAAAGGTTGTTGGGAGCATTCAATGATATAATATGTGCCCAGCACCTAGCCGGTTCTGTTAGCGCCGGCTGTTTTCTTTTTACCATGAACCAGCTCACTTAACCTCTTCCACTGCCGTGACTGCTATCAGAGCCATCATCCCAGAAGGAGTTTTACTGGGGGTACAGACAGACAGCCTAAGGAATGTAAAATGATCTTGTCCGTATGATGGCTTATGTAAAATAATTGGCTTTGATCTTAAGGAAAAAAGTCATTAAAACACAAGGATGCAGCTTTTCCAGGGCATGGAAAAATGAGGGGAAGGACCAGAGAACAAGGAGATGCCCAGCTGAGACAGGGAGAAAAATGCATCTGTATTCTAATGGGATCAATTTTTAACTTGATTCAAATTAAATTGCAAACGCATTATTTTTTAAAGGAAAGAAATTGTTCTAATAACCACAGCATACTGGGTGCAAAGACTGCTGCATACACATCCAGACAAGAGACTGGTTGGGCACTGGCACCACATAAGCACCCCACAAGCCCAGAGGGGATCACTATGTGGATCAACTACCCCCAACACCATGCACATCTTTAAAATATGCTTCCAGAATGTTCCTGGAAGACAGAGCCACTGTCATGTTGGAGAAGTTATAGCAAATTAATAAGGATCTTGACATGCTTGAGAATACTTGGGGTATAAAAATGAAGTCATTACTCTTTATCTCCTTAAATTCCAAGAAAGCAAGAAATAGCAGCACAATAAAAAAACTTTCATAACTGTTGATTAGAAAATATGGCCTGCAGAAAATCAGGCTCTCGTTGTTGTACTTTGCACATTAAAAATCCAAATATGTTAGAGTAACTGGGATTTTTTAACCCCCCACAGCTTTAACACAAAGGATCACATTAATAAGATACAATTTAGATTTGCATTTTTTAATAAGCTCAGGATCAAAGGGAATACATAGCTGAAGGGGTATTAAACTGTGAGCACACAAACTGCTCTCTACACACTGGAAGAAGAAAACATGCTTCCTTACTGCAGGAAGACATCTATAATTCGAGATGCAGAAAATGTGTTCTTTCTTTGATACATTATGACCATGTACAATTTCCAGGCACTTCATGTCAGTCCATCCTAACGTTACACATTCCAACATGTTATTTGAGGACATGAGTGAAGGAGCTGACTTAGAACTTTTCATCTCATGTCCATTCCTAGTTATGTAAAGGCAAGAATCAGTCCTTTAATCTCTCAGGCTAGGTAGGATATGGTTGTGGCTTACTATTCATCAAAGCATCCTTTGTCGGGGCGCCTGGGTGGCTCAGTTGGCTCAGGTCATGATCCCGGACACCTGGGATTGAGCCCCATATCAGGCTCCCTGCTCTGCGGGAAGCCTGCTTCTCCCTCGCCTGCTTCTCCCTCGCCCCTCCCTCTCTCACTCCCCCTGCTTGTGTTCCCTCTCTGGCTGTGTTTCTCTGTCAAATAAATAAAATCTTTAAAAAAAAAAAAAAGCATTCTTTGTTATCATTAAAAACGAAACCATTACCATTTTAAAGCTCAAACTCAGGGCCCCAGGGGCTGAGAGAAACTGCCTTCTAACATGTTTCAAGCACACCAAGAATGACCTGAAGATGAACGGTTACGTTAGTCAATATTTACTGGGGGTTCACCATGTGTCTAGCATGGTATCAACTAAGCACTCGACATGCATTATTTCACTCTGTTCTCCCCATTTTAAAGATGAGGAAATGGAGGACCAGAGTGATTAAGCAGTATGGCTGGGATTTGAATTCAGGCAGATTCCTGCCCTCTCGATCCACAGCACCTTGAAGACTTAGTTATTCCTCCCCTGGCTCTCCAGCTCAGGAGTATATTCAGAGTTTGCACGGCTCCTCCTCTTTCCATATAGTGAATGAACTTCTTATAGCCTCCTTTGCTGTCCCATTGCTCTTCTTTTTTGTTTGTTTGTTTTTGTTTTCTTAAGATTTTATGTATTTATTTGACAGAGAGAGACACAGCCAGACAGGGAACACAAACAGGGGCAGTGGGAGAGGGAGAAGCAGGCTTCCTGCCGAGCAGGGAGCCCGATGCAGGACTCGATCTCCGGACCCTGGGATCATGACCCAAGCCGAAGGCAGACACCCAATGACTGAGCCCCCTTAGCGTGCTCCCCCTCCCCATTGCTCTTCTTAGGAAAACCCCCGGCTATATTGCATTTCCTTCAGGAAACTTCCCAGATCAGGGCTGGCCAGCCTTTCCTACTGGTGTTCCTGTCTGATGTGTGGTCTGGAAATGCTTCTTAGGGGCTCCACAGTAGGTATCTCCTGGATATCCACATAGACCTCACCTCCCAAAGAATGGTTTCAGTATTCAAGGAGCATGTCACTAGTGTCCTCTGCCCCAGCCACATATGATTAAACCAAGATGTCACCATCTGGATCAAATACTGCCTTGGAGAAATCTGGCAGTGATACTCTCCACTGACTGCTTAAAATAGGACTGGGTATCCAGGCAAGGCCCCCCTATAAGCCCTGGACATGTTTTCTGCTGCTGGGTTTCCATGAAATACACCTGGGTTCTTATTCCCCTTTGTGAGTTAAGAATGTTGAGTTGGTTTCTGTTATCCCCAAACAAGAGACTACTGACTAAAAGCCACTCCAAAGAGGAGCCTTTGTAGTTTCTGCTACTGAACGGATGACACAAAGAAGCCCCTCCCCTGGCAGGGATGCTGGGAATGCACACGCACCTGTCACAAGGCCAGACAAGGAGGGAGCATGTCACAAACACTAATTCCTTCTTGCGAGAGAGATAGCTGATGATCATTAATATGGGATGAGAGCAGAAACTTTGGCTACTGGATAAATGGTATTTAAGGAGAGACTTCTGAATGGCAGTGATGGAGCTTCTAGGGAGATGAGAGGCAGCAAGCTCCTCTGGCAAGATGGAAAGAAGATGGCCCATATGGGATTCATGAATGACAGTGAAGAGGACAGAGAGCAGGGCTCAATGGTTGGTGAGGGTAGGATGCAGGAGGCTATATCTGTGATGAAGACCTGGGAGGCTGGCAGTCTTAAAATCCTGGATGGGCCCAGGCCAATAACAAATGGTCATTCACTTACTTACCTGGTTATCAAACATATACCATGTTCTAGAAGTGAACCACAGTTTAGATTCCAGTGGGAGAGAAAAGCAAAGCAGAAAAATAAATAAAACAGATATGTATTATGGAGAGAATAATTTCATAGTATGATGAGGAATCTGCCACCTGATTTAGGGAGCGGAGTCAGGGAAGAGCCCTCCCTGTAGGTGGGAGAAGACCTGGGACCAGGAAGACCTCTGTGATGTGGAGCTACCAGGAATAAGGCTTTTGTGTCTGGAGCTGCATGGGAGAGGGACAGTGGTAGGAAAAGAGGTCGGACAAGCCAGCAAGAGTCAGGAATGCACAGATTCATATGCATGGAAATAAGCTTGGATATTATTCAAAGTGCAGTGGGAAATCATTTGAGGCTCTGAGCAAGGAAGTGACATGATCCTATTCACCTCTGCTGGGTGGAGCATGAAGGGCATGGTGGAGTGAGAGGAGCAGAGAGGAAACAGGAATATTGTTTGGAAGGCTAGTGAGATAATTCAGTACCCTACACTGTGTTGTGACACAACACCGTCTTTGGAATCACCACGTGAAAAGGTTCGCCAAGAGGCACCTCTCCAGCAATGCACTCACCCACTCGGCAGCAGCCAGGTATATTCCAATTTAAACATTTCAAGACAACGTCTTTTAGGTATTTATTTATTTGGGGGATGTTAGGAAATCAAACATGCTTGCTACTGTGACCGTGAGGCAAAGTTGTACTGTGGACTTTTTAACATAATTTAGACTTATTTTAATATCTACTGCACTAGATCTGCTAAGTTGATGACTTTTTATTATTCAGCAAGTAATTATTGCTTATTAGGAAGGGAGTAGAAGACAAGCCCTTTTACTGAGCCCTGAATTGCACATCCACACTAGACTGAACTCTCTATAAACCTAGTCTTATTCAGTGGTCAGCACCATCAACCATCCATCCATCTACCCATCCATCCAACTATCCATCCAGACATCCAACATATAAATACGCCACGTGATCCTCTTCATTGTTCCAATTTTACAGATCAAGAAACAGACTCAGGATGGTAGAGTGATTTGTTTAACACTACAAAGGCAGTAATCTATGGAGCTCCTGAGTCAGGAGAGCAGATTTTAGAAGTTGGACACAAAGGTTTTCAAAGATGCAGAGACGGGGAGAGCAAAGCGAATGCTAAACAAAACATGAAGCCTTCCCAGAGCCCCTAGGGCTAGTGTGTCCCTATGCCCTCCTCCTTCCTGCATCATTGTGGAATTCCTGGAGCGGGAGTAGGCTTGTACAAATGAGGACCAGGGCACCTATGAAAAGTAAGAAGTCTCCCATGGCTACCTGTTCAGGGTCAGGCCCTTTGCAGAGCAATAGGGCTTTATCAAAGATATCCCACCTGAACAATGCCAGAGTTTCTGCCAGATTGGGTGTTATCTGTGGCTTTGGACATTAAGCATCCATCACTTTAGAGTATCACTTTGGACAGCTTTCCACTTATTTGAGAGCTCTTGCACAGATAGTGATGCCATGAACTACAGAAGTAAACAGTCAAGTTCCTAGAAAATAGGAAAATATAGTAAAGACCTGAGATAGGCAAAGATTTCTTAAATAAAGCACAAAGAGCCCTTACCATGAGGGGAAACTGATAAATTGGACTGCAGTAAATAAACAAACTTCTGTTCATCCAATGATACCATTTCAAATATGAAAGGCAATCTACAGTGTGGGAAGAGATATTTACAATACATTTCTGACAAAGGACTTGCATCCCGATTTTAAAAGCACTCAACAAATCAATCATAAAAAGAGAGACAACTGAGTTGAAAATCGGGCAAAGTATTCCAACATGCAATTCACAAAAGAGGACATTCAAGTGGCAAAAAAAAAAAAAAAAAAAAAAAAAAAAAAAAAAAAAAAAAAAAAAAAAAAAAAAAAAAAAAAAAAAAAAAAAAAAAAAAAAAAAAAAAAAAAAAAAGAACAAAAAGAAAGAAATATGGAAAATGAAAAAGTGCTTAATACCATTAGTCAATAGGGAAATGCAAAAAGACAAGCAGTACATGCCCACCAAGATGAGTAAAATGAAGGGACAAAATTAAAAAACAAAACAAAAAATGCATGACAGACAATCTGGAGTTTCTAGTACTCTTACAGTGTGCTGGTCAGAGTATCAATGGGTACTAGCACTTTAGAAAAATAAACTAACGATACTAAAGCTGAACATAAGCATTCTCTTACTCAACAGAAATGTGCACACGCATTCCCCAAAAGAAACCTACAAGAATTTTCATTGTGGCATTTTTCAAATCTAAACAGGATGTGAGCAAATGTCTAACGACTGTAGGACAGATAAACTGTGATGTCATCATAGGACAGATACTAAATGGCAATGAAAGTGAGCAGTGGCAACACGCAACAATATGGGTGAATCTCGGGAATGTAATGATTTCGAGCAAAAGAAGCCAATCTCAAAAAGCACATATGATATCATTCAATTTATGTAACATTCAAATGGGTGAGAGCTGGAAAGTTGGTTCTTGTGCGGGGGGGGGGGGGGCAGTGACGAGGGAGGGTAAAGAGGGGCCCTGGATCCTGGCAATGCTCCATTTATCCAGTGGGGGGTGCTTAAGAGGCTGTATTCTCTTGGTAAAATTGCATCTAGCTGTATAGTTTCTATGGTTTGTTCCCTAGCCTATTAACATCAATAAAAAAGTCAACTATAAAGTTAACTTTTCAAAAGTGACTCCTAACACTATCACAAGCACTGACTGAGCCCCAAATACATTCCAGGTGCAGATGGGAAAGGAGACCTGCCCATGTGTAAGGCCACGTCCCCACCCAAGTAACCCACCAGCTTTGACATCCCTGGGCTTCTCTCCCTTGCCTACCCAGGCTAATTGGAGACGCTGTTAGAGACAAATCAGGAGAGACCCTACACAAAGTAACAGCCAGTTCTTCAGAAAAGGGAGGCATCCTGAGTAACACAATTATTGGCCCGGGATCTAGCTGTTTTCTAGAATGGGTATTTATATACCAGGCTGAAAACACTTGTCATTCTCAGCCCCATTTTAAAGTAAAATTGTTAGTAGGGTCTCAGAACCCTTCCGTGTCAAAAGCTGTGTATCATCTAATCCTCACGGTGATCCTATGTGTGTCATTATTCCCATATTAAATATACAGAAATAGATTAAAGCAGGTGAAGCAACTTGCCCAAGGTCACAAAGCCGATGACTGGCAAGGCCAAATGGATTAAATTCAGGTTCTTGTGCTCCCATGCCTTTTTAAGAATTGGTGGTGCTGTTCTAACCACAGCACGGTTTCAAATACACACTGTCCCTCTAAATCTTCCCCCCCTAGTGGAGGAAGAGAAGACGCAAGCAACAGATACCACCTGTCACCTGATTTTCTTTTGCTCGTGGGGTGACGAGAGGCAGCCCCAGAATGAGAGTGATTTGTTTCGAGTCATCTGCAAACATCTAGAAAGGGCCCCGATGAAAACAAAGGTTTTTCTTCCAGAGCCCAGACATGGATAAAACATAAATGGAATACAAAATTATAAAATATGATTTTATATTTCACCCCTAAATTCACTGATTTCCTCAGCAACTTTTATCCTTCAAGCACGGTCAGGTTCCGGGAAAGATGGTTAACAGAGGCAAAGCTCTGAAAGCAATGTGCTGAGGAAAATGCCGGAAAGCACAATTATTCCTCTAGCACCTCATGAAAAATTGAAGGTTTGGCTGTCAGGGTGTAAAAACATCCCGGGTTTCGTGTCACCAAATCATCACGCTAGACGCGGGCTGGAAGTACAGGCAGGACTGGAGCCATCGAGGTTTATGACTTGGTAAAAAATAGATGCCTGTAAAGACCAACTCTGGTTTATGAATCCGGCCAGTTGGGGAGAAGTCCTCTGTCAGAACAGGCTCTCCAGCACACTCGCCAGAAAATGCTAGAAAACAAAGAAGGCTACCCTCCCACGCAGGCGGGAGTTGCAACAAATCAGCTGGACCCAAGGAGACTATTTCCACTCAGCCACGGAAGGGAGAGACACAGGGCTCCACAACCAAGCCAGACGAGTGGGTCCCTCAGAACGGGGGCTACAACTGGAGCTTCCAGAGCTCCTCTGAGCCCGAGATTCTAGATGGTAGATGGGCAAGGACAACAAAAGAATATTCCTTTTAATGAGAATAATCTATCACCACAATATCAATCTGATTAATGTAATGGGACCATTTCAAAAGGAGGAAATTATAGGTCATTAGGCGTAATTTCAAATTAAGTTAGGGGTTTAAATGATTTTCCTCAGCTTTCTGAAGAATTTACCCAGAATTTTATTTTGCATGTTTCATTCAAAGGATAAATGATATTTACAGGACTTTACAAACCCTTCTTGTGCAAAAAGAACTGTGTAAGCTGGCCTGAACACCAGAAAACAGCTAAACCTGATTGAGAAATCTGTCTTGCTCCCCACGTCTCCCATGCAGGGCTTGTTTTCTGGTCCATTCCAACATGTATCCCTTTCCGACCTATTCTTTATTTATTTTATTCAGTGATAAAACAAACACCTCAATTCCAGGTTGTTTATAAAACAGTTTGATAATCCGATTCCAATTAAACAGCTAAGAACTACAATAAGAACAAAAATATAAATTATGTTAACCATCTGTTTTTGGCTGACAAAGGAAAGGTTAAGTTGATACTCTGCATTTAATCTGTGTTATTGTGGAAGGAAAACCCAATTAGAGATGGTATTTCATTGCAGGCTCTACACTGTTTCCCTTTTGTTCTTTAATGTGAGTCGTACCCATTCTGTTACTAAAGCAGGGGAGGGTTCATTATCTCCTCCTCCAGAGGGCTACACTAGGGCCCTCATTTACAAATGAGACATGGCCAATGCCAGCAAATTATAACCAGTTCCGCAACTGCCCCATCACTCCTTTGCAGTGTTCAGCAGCAGAATTGTCTTCACCCCATCACAAAACAATGGACTCCCACTGCAACTGGCGGTGCTCACCGAGGTAGGATGAGCGAGGTCGGAACTCAGTGAGCAAGCGCTTTCAAACATGAAACAAGTAGAGGAAAGGTTAATCCAACCATCTCCTCTGGCATTAGCTCCCCAGGCACCACTGGTGTGTGGACAGTGAAGTCTAGAGGGAGAATATTTGGAAGACTTTCACTGAAGAGATGCTGCTGGTTGACCCGGGAGCAAACTGCACCCCGTGTGGATAAAAGTAGGGTCTCAGTGACTTCTTATGGAGGTCCAGCACTCCGAAAGCTGCTAGACCTATGTATCCAATGTCCAGGAGGGGAGACATGTTTGAATTTGCCACCCGGGGAATTCCCAGCACACCGCCCTCCTGGCGATGGGAGGCACCACCCGACTCGCCACTCGCTCCAGAATCCAGAGTTCTGCTCACCTAAGCCTTCATTCTTCTGAACGTGCTTGAGCACCTCCTTGTCCTCCTGGTAATTTCCTACATGTCCTTGAAGAAAAGCCTTGCCTAATTCTCACCATCCTGCCTTCTCCTCCAATGAGGTTTCTCTTCTCCCAGCCCTGCCACACCATCACAGGGCCAATGACACTTGTCCTACTATATGTTTGTTCATGCCTCTATCCTGCTAAATTGAGAGTTCTTTACCCGGAAGTACCTTACTAAGCTTTCTGTCCCCAGCACCATATACAGATGATGGCCTGGTAGAGGAAGGAATGAATGGACAGAATTCCACAGTCAAGTTTCTTGCCTTGAATCTCAGGTATGGCGATGTAGGGCGACTCGGTTATGCTTTGATGCCCCCCAGGGTTTGCATAAACACAGCAATATGAACAGACAAGAGTCTTCTTTCCCTTACTTAGATTGCTTGGTGGGTCTGAAAACCTCGGGAAGAGGACGGGTTACTTCTACTAATGAGTTCCTGTGGCCTATGACTTGTCATTCCCACTTCATCAGGGATTGTCCCTGTAGAACTACTATCACATCCACTCCCCCCTCCCCCACCACCATCAAAACCATGCAGACAGTAAGATTTACTCCACAAAGAGAAAATGGCCATGGGCTTGGAAGGTGATATCACTTTTCCTGATCAGTGAGTTAGCCCATGACTGAAAATTTCCCTTGTGACAATGATCAGTACATTTAGAAATTCTATGACCAGGTTTCTGAACTGTGAACTCCATGAGGGCTGAGAACCAAGGATGGGTAGGGTGCCAGGCTGGAAAGATATTTATTGAATGAATGAATGAGTGAATGAATGAATGATTCGGGCAAACATGTTGGATGGTGAACAAAAAAGGTGGGGTTTTTTTCTCCATTTTTTTCATGAGAAAGCACTGCAGGCCCAAAGAAGTGTTCTACAGAAGGTGGAGTTTCTCTACAGAAGGTGGAGTTGAACTCGGCTTCCAGTGCAAGGCAAGAATGGGGCTTAAGGCTCTGGAGTGCAGCCCGTTGCCTGGAAGGGAGAGCATTATTCCAGAGGAGAAGTTAGCATGCTGGGAGGACAGAATCAGCATGAGAACGTGGTGTCTATCCAAGGCTCGGCAGGACACCTAGGGACCATCAAAACAAGGAAAAGTAGAGAGAGCTGCTCCCTCTTTCCTCAGGGAGCACTCAGAGAATGCAATATAATGAGGTCTTCTTCAGAAAACCCAGAGTCTAGGGGGCTACCCTTGGTGCGAAGACACTGGTTCCCATACTGATTGCAGTCTTGGTCCCGTGAGCACTACAGGTGATTCTTCTAAGCAAGGAGACACACCAGACCCCTAAATGCCACAAAACACAGGGTTTGCCCATTGTCTTCAGCAGTACGTTGTCCCTGAAGAATACAGTGTGCTGTCATGGCCTGAGAATGGAGGGTTAAATGACAAAATTGCTAACATACCCTGAGTGCATTCAAATATGGATGGCACAGCTATGAACCCAAATCGTAAACAGAGATGAAAATGGCAGAGGAGAAACAACCCAGTCTCTTTCATGACCTCAAAGTCACTAAAATCAGGGTCCCTAGTTACCTTCTGACTCTGCCACTCTGCAGAGGCCGAGGAACCCCACTCTCGCCCGTTGTGTTCCCGTCCCATGGAACTTCTGATTCACCCCTTCCCACATATTTTCCTCAGAAATGGGGGAAAGGGTCATGTGATGAAGCTTTCTTCAGTCAAATCAACTCTGGCCCTCTGGGTCTGAAAGAAGATAAGCATATTTCTTTTTTTCCCTCTTTCCTCCACCTGTGCCTGCATCCCGGGTCCCAAACCCAGTCCTTCTCCTCTGAGCACTTCTCGTCACTGAACTTTCCGTGTTCCTGTGTGGTGGACCCCCAAGCAGGTGACACCAAGTGCTATCCTGGGTTTCCCACCTTACTTCACAGAATGAGACACAGAACAGGGGAAGTGGGGAGCTCTGTGTCTGGAGAAGCTTCCCCACAGGAAGGGGGGCCCTTCTAGGGTATAAAGCACCCTGTTGCCGGGGGCCCGAGGTCTGCCTGGAGGTGTGGAGGGCAGGCCAGCAGCAAGCGCTGAGGACTCACACTACACACTACGCTGCTTTTGTTGGCTTCACGCCCCTCCTCAGACAAGTGAAGTGAGGGACAGTGGCTGCAGGGGTGGTGGCGGTAGAAAGTCAGCTGTGCTGAGCCTCAGGTCCCCACCCCCCAGCCTGTGGCGTGAGGGCCACAGGAGACCACACACAGAGGGGCCAAGGGACGAGTACCTCCTCTCCCCTCCTCCCTGCCACTGCAGTTGCTCTTAGGTCAAATCGGAAAAGAAAAAGCAACAATTCTGCAACTTAACAATCACCTAAGTTAGTAATTAATCCCAGCTCCCACCCATAACTAAACCATAAGGATTCCAATAAAAAGAATCTGTTTTCTTTACAAAAATGGAATCATGCGAAATATACTTTTTTGTTTTGTTTTGTTTTCACTAACCCATCTACCGGGGGCATGTTTCCTGGACAACACACAGAACTGCCTCATCCATGCGATCGACCTCGCTCTGTGCCTTGTAAGAACTGTCACTTATTCCTCAGCCCCCCACGGCTGGACATAAAAGGCTTTTGGTTTTTCTCTTTCGGCTTTTATTACTTGTTGTTACAAGTCCTGTTGCCGTAAACATTCTGGAATTTATGTCTTTGAGCACCACATGTTTATACACTAAATTCCTCAAAAGAGGATTGCAGGATCGAAGGAAAGGGTATTTTTAACTTTAAAAGATATTGTCAAAGGAGTCTCCCAAAATGCTGTTCACCATTCTACATTCCGACCAACACTACAGAAGAATGGTGCTTATTAGCACTTTTCCCACAGTAGTTACTTGGGTGGATCTCTTATTCCCTCTAACAGTCAGAAAATGCCTGGCAGGCAGGAAGCATAATTTATCCATCTCTGTGTACCACGTGCTTGGTGTTTCATCTCACTCACAGTAGATGCTCAAGGAATATTTGCTAGATGAATGTCAGTAAGAAATCATTAGACATCATTCACGTGCCTGGGATGAAACCATACTCCACAAGCAATAAACTAAGATCCAGTGTTATACAACATGACAAAGGCATACAATTATCTGTAAGAATAACCGTCCTAAATGGGCTGGAGATCAATGACCAATTAATGGGCAATATAAGTTTCACAAAAGGATGTATTGCCTTTAACAAATCATGCATTTAGACAACCCCCAAGTGGCGGGGACCACCAGGCGCACAGCCATGAATAGATCTGAATATCCACTCACATGCCACATTAGATTCTACCCAAGCCAGGGTGGGTTCCTGAACAGCTCAGAAAGGAGGACACCTGTCAATAACCACAATGCATTATTAATTCTTTGGTTATCTTAATTTAATTTACTGCTCACCTCCTCAAAGGAAATCCATGCAAGAGTAGAAACCGGGCAAACCTGGGACTCCTGTCTCCTTCTCAGGAGAACTCTGGGCAAGATGGCACCACAGGTAAGCAGAGAAACAGAATGGCTTCCAGCCTGGAGAATGGGCCTGGGAGGCAGAATTCAGAAGCATAGGAGCCATGACACCAACTTGGAAATGAGCGATGAATCGTGGTGCCGTATGACTAACTGGATGAAAGGGAAGGTGAGATTTGCCTCTTTAAGCACGGTTTGGGAAAGCTGCCACTGGGAAATGCACCATCCATTACCTTCTAAAACTCTGGGTTTTCTTCAAGGTGGTCACTGGAAGGACAGTTTTCCTGACTCGCAGCATCTGAAGTGCTGTTTGCCCTGCTGATTCTCAATCCAAGACCCTCGCCTTTCAATTCCCAAACAGCTGATTCTCATTTATGTGATTCCCACCGTGTGCTACAAGAACCCATTTGGAAACAACGGCATTTCTGTAATAACAAGAACATGGAAACTTCTTACATCAGGAAGGAAATTGATCATAATGATGCCATAGAAATGTACACCCTAGGTACCATTTTATTACTATTGTGCAAAAAATGACAGGTCAATCAGCAAATGGGTCATCTGACCCTATTCAAATAAGAAGCAGTTTTTAGGGCCATTTAAAACATTTAGAATTATGGTAGGCCACAACCTCAGATCAGAACACGAGACTGAGAAGAGGCTAGTTTTCCAGATTGTTTCCTGCTTACCAGTTCTTTCTCAAGCTCAAGGTTTTTGAGCAAAAGAAGCTTTCCTGATTTTGTTTTTTGGGATTATCCCAAGTGCTGACCGCATCACGTTTTACCAGGTCTCCCAGAATCCACAGGTGCAAGACTGGTTACCCAGCAGCCATTGGACCTGGAGTCTATGTAGCAGGCTTAATCTGGCCCATATCATGGTTCTGGGTAGGAGGAGGTCAAAGCAGAGATGAGCAGGGAACAGCTGTCTGGGTAGGAAGAGGCCAGAGATCAGAGATCCTATGAGATTCACATGACCTTCAGTTTCAGAGTTCAGGGCACAGATTTCCCCACCAGCTGAAGTACTGTGCTCATCGTGGTCAGGAGGTGGCTGGGAAGCTGGGGCAGCCCAGATGGCCTCCCAGCGATGCTGGCTTCCTGAACAGGACTTCCCAAGCTCAGCTGGCTCTGGGCTCCCTTGCCGAGCTCCTATGGTAGGCCTCAGAGTCTATTCCAAAGAAATTCATCTGCAGAGGCTCTGGAGAATGTGTGCATGCACACACACACACACACACACACACACACAATCAAACAGACACACACAACCATGGGCACTTCACTTAATGGAAGAAGCTCTCAAGAAAGCAAAAATCCCATGGTGAAAACCTTATATTATCAAAATAGATTTTTTAAAAGACAATTATCCTATTGCTCAAAGGATGGCTGCACAAACTTGTGACTATACTAAAAAGCACTTTAAAGGGTGAAGTCTATGCTATGTAAATTATATCTCAATTGTTTACAAAAAGACTGACTTGCAGAAGATTTTCTTTTTAGGGCCGTGCATGTCTTTATTAGACAAAGTGACCAGATCCATCAAGACAGATTTGGGGTCTGGATCTGCCGTCTTACAAAAAGCAAATATATCTTCAGGGAGAGCAAGAGGATGAGCAGACAGCCATCTCCTTACGGTCACGGTCACAGGCTGCTGACCATTGTAATGTCACATTCAGTGGCAGGCAACCACTGATTCACAGTGTGCGAAAGGCCAAGTGCCCCGCTCTTAATCTCCCCAGGCCCAGATGAGGAAAATCAATGTAATGACCCATAAGAGGAACCTGCCCATAAAGAAGGTCACTAAACACCTCTAGTTATCCACTGGCTCTTTAGGAAAGAAAATACCATAAAAATCTATGAATAGGCCATAACCCCATGCTCCGTTAACACATATGATCTGGGGAGGAAAAGGACTCATGGGCACTCACGCTAACATTTTCTTCCTTGTTTCTGCCCCTACCAAGTGCCCTGGTTTGGATCCAGTGTTCTCTAAGTGTCCACATGCCAGGTACTTGCATGAGAAACACCAGAGGCCAAAGCACATCGCAGATAACCAATTTGTTCTCGATACATTGAAGACATTGTTGGAAAACAATTTACCCACAGACCCAGATTTCCAATGTCACTATGGTGCCTTCAAGGTCCATTTCATCTTGGGTTGTCAGTTGCTAAGTGCACACTCTAAGCAGCATCTTGAAATTCATGCGAATTCATGAATAAATACAATTTGCTCCTTGGAAACATGCCTTCGCCTCTCCCACGAGACCTCCCTCCCCCCCAGGCTCTGTTGACGGGCTGCCCCAGTATCAGATGGCCTGAAGCAGGTCGAAAGAACCCCAAACCCATGGCCCCACCTTTTTAGAGGAAAATGCACCTGGTAAATCTGTAAGCCATCACGGGAGGGAGATCTGCATGAGCCACAGTTTCACATTCCTCTCGAACATTGGCCACCGATTTCCTTCATGCGGCCCTACTCGTTTAGGTATTCTAATTCATGTGAACACCCAAAAGCCTGTGTCCTCAAGTTTAATCTGTCTCTCCAGCACCCAGGGAGACGTTGGACATTGAATGCCACTAGACCTTGTATAATATCAAGAAGTCCTTGCTCTAGGTATAAATGTGCTCACTGAATGCCCAGGGCTTCCTTTCAGCAGATGCCACCCCTACCCTTGAAGAGGCCTGCTGCAGCCCCGGGTCCTGAGAACCTGGCCTTTCGCTTCCCCTGGTGGGGGTCAACAAAGGATGCCACTCTTCTCAGCCTTTCTTGTCGTTGTCGTGGTCCTGTGTGCCACAGACAGAATGCTGGCTAATTCAGGCTGACAAGCCCAAAGATTAGACTCTACCAGATAGCCTCTCATACCCCAACTCCTCATTACTGGACGTCTGAATGCACTGTATCAATCAACAATAAGACACAACCTGGGGCTTAGTACCATTCACTGGCTTAAAAATTAGCAGCATCTCTGCTCCGCATTTTCCTTTAAATGAAAATCCACTGCTGACCCCCAAAATCTCAGATTGTTTTTCAGTAGTTTTTGTGTAACCAATTAGTCTCTTTTGTGCTCTTGGTTCTGCTTTGGTTTGGGTAAGAGTGAACAGCATTTAAAATGAAGGCATTGTTTATTCACAAATCAAATAAGCTCCCGACAGCTGCCCCAGTGGCTTCCTCATTCAGTTAAATTAATGCCCAAGGCCTCAGGGTGAATGGTCTTCTGGGGAGAATGTGGGCATTCATTTTCGGATTCCCATTTGGTGTTGGGTCTTTTAATGCCAAATCCTATTTAATGTACTCGTGTTATGTTAAACTGTGTGCAAATTTATTCTATGGACTACTAGACAGAATTCATACTATTAAAGTCAAACATGATTTGCACTTGAAAAATAAGATCTTTACTTCACTTTCAAATAGCAGGAACCCAGTGTTACCCTTAGCAGAGGTTAAGCCCGATCAGATCCTGCCCTCCCTCTGAAACCAGCCCCCATTTTCTTCCCGATGACCACTGTCGGAAAGGTGCATTTTGTTCCTAACGCATGAAACCATTTGTACAAAATTTTTTAAGTTTCTTGTAAAAACTGTTTTTTTTTTCAAGTGTGTTACTAGTGCTACTTTCCAATATTGTACTTTCTCATTCTGCCTTGCAAGGGACAGACAGTTCTTAATAACATGATGCTGAATTTTATAACTGTCCTTCAGATTTTGTATTCTCTGGAAATGTTGAGCTTTTAAGAACTTTTCACCCTGAAATCTCTGAGTCTGAGGTGTTTTGAATAAATGAGAGTCTAAGTTTCTTTGATGGAACTATCCTGAGTATCTTGACTTGCCTTCAATACATTCTAATCCTCAAAACTATCCAGGAATGCTCAAAATAGCAGACATACGGTGATTCTGTGTTGCACAATACTTGTTTATCACTCAGTTATCCTTCTCCACTGTTGTGGTTAAGAAATTACATACTCTTGAAATCCTTGGTCCATTTTTCCCCTTGTAACACTGAGGGTATCTCTAGAGGGAAATTCTGACTTAATCACAGAGCTAGATAGTAAGTCAAAGGAAACTGTTCTTCCTGCTCTCTCACATGGTAATGCACATCAGCTATCCAACCATGGTTATTAATGGTACTTTCCTTGGTTTCTGAAATCACTTTTAACCAGGAGAAGTCTGGGGGATTACTGGTACTCTCTGAGCCCAGGAAACCATTCTGGAACTCACTGTGTACATGTTGAGGTCTCCAACACTGTCTTAATCCTGGTGTCAAACACTCACACTCTCTCTCTCTCTCTCTCTCTCTCTCACACACACACACACACACACACACACACACACACACACACACACACACACGAGAAAGGAAGACAGACAAAGACAGACAGAGGACCTTGTGGCTATTTATACTCACTACACAAATGTTCCCAGAACCATACTTGCTCTGTGAGGCCACTTCACTTCTTTCTTGCATCTTTAATAAATCTCTCTCCATATGGTCCCCTCTGAACATAAACACATCCAGGCCTCCTTCTCCAAAAACACCCTCCCACCACTCCCCAAATTTCGATCTACTGCTGACTCCCCACCACCACATCCTAGAGTCAGGAAGAAATTCCACCTCAGTGCTTCTCTCCTTGCCAGCCTTAAACTTTGCTTTCACCAAAACCCTCCGTGGAATTCCCTCCCTTGGCAGATCCCAATGATCTCCTTAATCTCAAGTCCAGTGGCATTTTCTCAGACCTTATTTTCTTTAACCTTCCATCAGCAGAAAATGGTCAACTGTCTACTTCTTCATGGACTTCCTCCCTGACATCAGACTTTCAAGGTTTTCTTAATTTGCCAACCGCTCTTCAAGCCATTCCCGTATCAATACTTTGGCAAAGAAATCCCTCAAATTTGAGCTCACTCTCCCCACCATCATGGACTGGGATATGCCTATAGATCATCAAAGCCCAGGTCCATGCAGCCTTCCCCTGGCTCCCCTCTGTCTTTCTCTACCCTGAACAACTACAGTGCTTTATCTGATGTACCCTCTTACTCTCTATGTCATGTTATCTCTCCTCCTGTCATCTCTCCCTGACCAGATCCTAAATTTGTTGTGGATAGAAACTATCTCAATCTTCTTAAAATCCCTGTGCCTTTGGCCCAGTGCCTGGTACATGACGCCAGCTGAATGCTGAATGAGTTCGTTTTTAAAATCAGTTGTGAGCAAAGTCATTTTTCTCTTCCTAGTTTCTTTGTTAGACTCTCATTTGACACCACTGGAAGACCAAGCTCTGTCTTTACCCAGTAGAACAATCCATCCAGACAGCCCGAGTTTAAAATGGAGACTCCCAGGCTTCAGAACGTCTGAAGTACTGAGTCTAGAGTAGATTCCAAGAATCTACATTTTTATCCAGCATCCTAACTGATCAGGCCACACTTAGAGGAAGGCTGTTTTATATCCCAAATCCTGATACAGGTGCTGCTATGAAATACCCAAGAGAGTTAACCTTCAGGTCAGGGGCAAAATTCAGTTCTGACTCATAAAATTCTTAATTCTTATAAAGAGGTGATCATCAAGAACCTCATGGATTTTTCTTTTCTTTTATTTTTTTAGGTCAGACAGGCAAGTCCAACTGTCAATAAACAATCATTTAGTATGAGGAACTCTCCTAGGCACTTGGAATATGGCAGAGTTTAACAGCCGAAGTGAAAATCCCTGCCCTCCTGAGGCCTGCCTTCTGGAGGAGGCTGCGTGTCAGTGTACTCGGCCATGTTGCCATTTACGCAGGTCTCAGGAGAAGAATGAGGGCAAGGCAGGGGAAAACTTGAAGTTTTTAACAGGGCCAAAACACACACGTTTCCACAGCAAGAGTAACCAATTCCCACACTGGGTGGCCCTGACCCAATGTCCTTCTGGGTCAGACATTTCCTTCCCCAAATGTCTACCTGCTGTTGGGTCACCCTTGGTTCTGTGTGGGTGCTAGCCTGTGCAAATAAACACTTAGCACCCCCCATCTCCGGTGCCTACGGCCAATAGTGGGGCAGGGCAAGGTTGTGGGGGCTGGGCAAGGAATTCTCTTCGGGTCCCCCGGAGCCTCCCTTCCATTGTCTGTCAGGCAGAAGCCATGGGGCTGCTGTTGAATCTTTCATGTGTATTGGCTGCTGCTGGAATTGTTTTATTCATCATTACTTTTATTTGATCCAACTGTTTCTTAAAGCCCTCCACATCCAGCATGCAGATTACATGCATACCAGATTTTCTTTCAAAAATAAAACCCACAATGACTCTGCTATGTAAACTATCTCTCAGTACTTCAGAGCACTTCAATAGCTTCCCTTTGAAAACAAAACCCTAAGTGGTATTTAGACACAAGTTCCAGATGGGACAGTTAAGTGTACCTTGCCCCTGGGAAATGAGCAGCAGCTTCATGGCTGCCTGCTTGGGGGCTGGTCCCCCTTCCTTGGCGGTGCCTCCTTTCCCTGGTCACTTCACCTCTAGCTCCCTTCCCTGGTCGCCTTCACCAGTGTGGAGCCCTGCCTCCAACTTCAAGACACAGGACTAGCTCCAGGATCTCTAACAAACTCACCCAGAGTCCCTGAGCTCACCAAAATCCTCCTTGGCTTGAAAAGTATAGTTCACGCTTTGCCTTCCAAAGACTCTCCAGGAACCTAAACTTTATTTACCTGTTTTTAAAGATTTTATTTATTTATTTATTTGACAGAGAGAAACATAGCCAGAGAGGGAACACAAGCAGGGGAAGTGAGAGAGGGAGAAGCAGGCTTCCTGCTGAGCAGGGAGCCTGATGTGGGGCTCGATCCCCAGACTCCAGGATCATGACCTGAGCCCAAGGCAGTCGCTTAACCAATTGAGCCACCCAGAGACCCCAGGAATCTAAACTTTAAAAAGTGAAATAAAAAGCTCCTCCCACAAAGCTGATCTTAATCACCTGCTCACCAAAGGTCCCCAAGAAGCTCCCTTTAAAGTTAGTTAGGGCCGGAAGAAAGTCACCAGGGCCATTCACAATGTGACACTGAGCCTATCCTGATATATAAACAGAGCAGGAGAATCCTTAACTACTTTATTTTACATCGAACGAGGTAGGTGGCACTAAAAAGGAAGGATTACACAGTTCAAAAGTGTCTCACTCTTAACTTTTAAGTTATCTATTGAGATCATTGACATTAAATGTCTGGGACACGACATGGACATGGTTAGCTAGAGCAGATGGTGGCTCCATCTACCCTTCAAACTCCGGTCTTTTGAGCCGAATCAAAGGAATCCTCTACCCTATTTGTTATTGGCCATAGTAGCAGGCGTGTCATTCACCCTCTCCTTTCCCAACATCCTGCCCTGAGACACTTAAAATGCAAGCTCCCTACCCCATGACTTTGGAGCACTCAATGCATATTTTATGGCAACTTATCTTTGTTCATCAGGCTTTGGGAAGTTTGAATTACAGACTCAGGGAGGCTCAGAATTCTGCTCTTCAAAAGGTCCCTGATTTTTCCACCCCGATCGTAATAAATCAAATGAAACAAGCTATGCTGTGTATGTAAATATAAACTTCTCAGTTGATAAAAACTAGGCTTGGATAAGCAAGAAACCCCTATGAGTTTAGACGAGAAGGCACCAGACAAAGAGCTTCTCCTGAAAGCTTATCTGTTCTCCAGGGACCTTGATTTCAATAGCTGCTGTAACTCGCTGTCTGAAAGTCCTGGGAGAATTCAGTTTTAATTTTAAATATTCACAGGACCCTCCTTTTTGATAAGATACCCTGGCTAGGGCTCCAAAGTCATCCTCACAGTTCTTGTAGGCTAATCTTTCTACGTTTAGCTGTAAAAGCTGTCAATTAGGAAACCCTCTCTCCCTGCCAGTCAGGAACCGCATCCTATTCTCCTGAACACAGACACACAATGAATCACAGGCTTCACTAATCCTTTAAGAATGTTAGAGGTCTCCCGGGATTGTTCCAATGAAGGCAAACCCTGCCCCGTATTATGCTATTTCCTACTAATCCTAGGAAAATGAATGTTAATTTATCATGAAAAAGGGTTAATTATGCATTTATTTCCGACGTAGGTATATGAGATCAGGCTCAGAAATAATACTGAGTATAATTCTCTTTTAAATGAGGATTCCATTTTAAGCATTTTTATCAAACAGACGCTAAACTCGGAGCAACCGTGCAGAAGAAAGAGAGTGGCAGGGTAATGACAAGACCCAACCATAATTTTAATTAACCTTCTGATCCGGCTTAAATATATTTTGCCTTGTAAAAATCTGTAATAACATCTATTTCAATCTCCTCTGCTATTAGTTATAAAATTGAAAATGGATGCCTAGACTGATGTGGCAAAGATATTTCAAGAATTTTTTTTCTTTATTCTCCCTGGCTTATTAAAGTAATAATTTGTAGCATAAAAAGTTCTCCGATTAAGTAATTTCATGTAATTAAATCACCAGATTTATTAGGCTTCCTAAAGCAGCACACGCAGCTGGAATGATGGTGACTGCTGGCAGATGCTGACACACAAACACGTGTCGGGGCCGTGGCTTTCCTTGAACTTCCCTGCTGCTCAGACCAGGGGTTCTTTGGTTCCACGTGCCCTCTCCCACGGCCACTGACGTTCTGAAGGCTTCTGCTCACTGTCTCCGTCGTGCTCACAGTTAAAGAAGGGCCCTCAGGAAAGGGTCACTTTGCAGGTGTCAGTGTAGGAAGAAGCAGAGGGAGGAGGGGCACAGAAATGCATTTCCATCAGCCCACACACAACCGCCACGTGCCCCAGTGTGGGAGTCTCTCCTCTTCCCTCCTCCTGCATACACTGTGATCCCACACAGCTCCATTCTGATCTACTGCAAGACTTGAGCCTTGTCTACCCTCAGCTCTGAGAGCCCGTCGGAAGATAGGACCAGGTCAAAGGTTCTTGAGCCAGACTCTCTCCTCTTTACAAAACCTTCAGAGATTTGCTACCAGAAGAGCAGGAAGAACCCAGGATTCCTCAAAATTTTCACAGAATGTGCGGTCTTTAATCTCTCTGCACTGGCCTGCACTCCCAACAGTGCGTACACTTGAAGTTACAAGGTAGGACCAGAAGCTTGCATATCTCTACTTCTCAGTCCACCCACCCATCCAACAAATGTTTCCTGAGAGCCTACGGTGTGCTTCTTGATGAAGTGGGATGGGGCAGAAATGAAGGCCCAATAATCCTATTCTCAATAAGTTCAGAGTCTGGCAAAGAGGCAGACACAGAGGACAAAGATTACAGTACGACATGGTAAGGTGTCTGTGAGAGACAGAACTGCAGACTAAGCTGGAAGAGGGGATGCAAAGGTTTTTAGGAGGAGGAAGTGGCCTCTGAGTCCCTTCTTAGAAGGAGAAGTTCAGAGAGAGCATGCCAGGCAGAGAGGAGAGCAGGTGTGAAAGCAGGAGCCCACAAAGTGACTGGTCTTTTTGGGAAATTCAAGTTGCTCCAGTTGGCTTGGAGGAAAGAACATAAACGAGGAGAAAACTAGAGAGATGGCAGAAGTCTGAGAATTTAGGACCGTGTGTCCCAGGCTGAGGAGTAGGGGCCTCAATAGGGCTAGGCTGTCATCACCTGGGGGTTTCAACACACCCACCCCCACGCTGGCTGGAACAGATCCACGTGCTCAGAATTGCACTTAGGGAATCTCCGTCTGGCAGCTGCGAAGAGACAGGCTTGAGAAAAGGCACACACAGAAGCCAAGGGCCCTTCATGAGCTCTTGCAGACACCGGAAGGTGTGAGGACAAAATACTGATGTGAAAGCATCCTCGGCGGGCTATAAGCAATACCTTTCAGGGGTCCATTTTGAATGAGATAATATTTACTTGGATATATAAATTCACGGACTCACACAACAATAATTTGTGGAATATTTTCTCTGTGTCTGGTATTGAATACAAATATCTATTTTTATTTTATTTTATTTTTTTTTTAAGATTTTATTATTTATTTGACAGAGAGAAACACAGCTAGAGAGGGAACACAAGCAGGGGGAGTGAGAGAGGGAGAAGCAGGCTTCCCGCCGAGCAGGGAGCCTGATGTGGGGCTTGATCCCGGGTCTCCAGGATCATGACCCGAGCCGAAGGCAGTTGCTTAAACAACTGAGCCACCCAGGCGCCCCCAAATATCTATTTTTAAATTGGAAATTGTTACATGCTCAGATTCTTACATCAATGTACTTTTAAAAGCACTTTCATATGGACAATTCAATCTCATGCTCACCTCCAAGTCACTGAGTACCAAAGACACTTTGGTTCCTGGGGACAGGGGCTGTGGGACTGGTGATTTCCAGGTGGTTGAGTCCCCATTGTATGTGATCCCTGCATGGGAGAGGCTGGATTACGGTCTGAGGACATGTTTGATGAAGACAGGATGGGTATCATAGCTCCCATTTTACAGATGAAGAAACTGAGGCTCAGAGGGTCCAAAGTCATGTTAGTTCAGTGACAGAGCTGAGACCAGATGCCCTTTCTAATCTCCTTAACGCAGGGCTTTCTCTTGTACTGCACCACCTCTGGTATAAAACACATTCTATATCTTTAACCCACGTATGATAAAGAATATACCCACTGTTTACACAGAACTGCCTTTCCAATAATCTACACATTATCTCTGAAGGGCACGAGACAGAATATCACCCCCAAAGGATTCACAAAGGTTGTGTTCTAAACCAAGGCACAAAATCTGACTGTTGTAAAACAAAACACGGTACTAAATACCCACGTAAACTACAGAAAGCTTTCTGTAATGTATCTGCTCCATTTGGGCCAAACAGGTTTTTTCCCAGGTGAAAAAAAGTCAGCCAGTGGCCAGATCTGCCAACCCTGATCATTTCGATGAATTAGGCTTCTTAAAAAAAAAAAAAAAAAAAAAAAAATCGCTTTTCTTTTTCTTTGCAAACCTCCAAAAAGTGATTGTGTCCTTGTGGGTTAAAATATGATTCTAGTATATTTCTGATCTATATAAATTTCCTATGTAGCCAAGAAGCCCTTTTCAGACTCAGATATATCTATATTTCAGGAAAAAGTGCTAAGTGAATTCTAACGAACAAAATGAGCTGATTTTGTGAATCCTCCAACTAGTCTTTTTCCCTGCATTCTTCTCCTTAATAACCTATAAATTTCAGTCATGAGAATCATTCTTCAGCGTCTGGGCAGTAAAACTCTTGCTAAAAATCAATAGTCTGCCTACTTTTAAGATTTCAACGTGTTGCGAGGCGGCACAGGCCTTTCTATATAAAACTCCATAATGACCTAAAGCAGATTTGATTCCAGAAATCAGAATCCTCACACTAATAGGCTTTCTATTTAAGAAGGTTCTAGTAACTGAGAACAGACTACCAAATGGGTTAGATTTTTCAATTTTATACCTTAGTCCGTAAGTGCTAATTTCTCAGTGGAATAGTCAGATAATATACTACCAGGGATTACTGAACTCTTGTCACAGTTCTGAAATATTAATTTAAAAGGTTACGCACCAGTGCTAATATAAATTATCTTTTAGAACTATCTATATGGGTAACATTTTAATAAGCCTTAAAACACGATTTCTTCTCTCTTGATGTTGAAAGCAAAATATAATATATAAATGCCTCCAGGAGAATTGTGGATTTATTGTATTTTTTTCCAAATGATTTGCCCAGCCATTTCCCATAACTGATGAGAAAGCCCCAACGGTAGGTCCTGCCTGCAAACGCACTGTCCTAATCAATTTAAGGTGGCAGGTGCTCCTCGCTCCCTCCGTCCTCGGGCTCTAAATGAAATCTCTTTCTTCCGTAACCTGTTAGAAAACCTGTACACGGCGTTCAAGCTTCACCTGAGCACATCACGAGGAAGAGGCAGGATATGGTCAGGCCCCAGGGGAAGCAAATAAAATACCAACACCGCGGCAGCCTGCAAAAATGTCAGCTTTCCTCCAGGTTAATAGCATCTGTTCAGTGCTGAATGTATACCTGGCTTTATCCTCAACATGGAGCCATATCCTTGGGAAGGAGGATGACTTGGAAGGAAAATGGGACTTCTTAGCTGCCTAACTACGTGCCAACTCCAAGAGATGCTTTGACATTTATCAGAAAGCCCGAGCAAGCGGGAGCCCAGCAGGCTGCCTTCAGCCAAGGACAGAAGAAGAGAAATAAAATGCAATGTTAGATTACTATACATAGATCATTAAAGGGTGAGATTAATGCGGGTTGATTTTATGCTTGTTACAATCCTCGCCTGGGAAACTCATCCAGAATTTCTTTGCCAGCTTTGTTTTGTGAGCTAAATTAGATGCTTCAGAAAAATCAGTAAAGGTAGCTGGCCCCAACCTCTGCCATCCTCGGGGGTCTCTTTGATTTCCCATGGTCCTACCACGGGGACACGTTTCCCTCTCCTCTCTCACTGTGGGACTGCTCCATCACTGTAGCTACAAAATGTAAACATCAATATGGTAATAAAAGTAAACAAATAACTCAGTTGCACTGCCTTTTAAATTCAGGAGTAAATGGAATGCTTTTTCTCTTTTTTATGTTCACCGCCTTATTTTCCAAAGAGACCCGCCTATTTCAACTTTGCAGGGTCTCAGCATTAAGTCAAAAAGCCAGTCCACGTGCGAGGTAGTTTCCAGCTGTTTACTAAATGATTTCCTTTAGTTTTTCCTAAGTGTTTTTTTTTTTTTCTTAAAACATGAGCTACTAATGTCTGATGCAGGCAGACTGTTTCCACCAGTGCAATAACCCAGTAAATGCACTATTTTTTTTAAAAAGACAACAAACAAAATCTTTAATTTATTAACAGACAAAATATCAATCAGTTGCCTGTTTTTTTATAATTTTTTAAAAATATTTTTATTTATTTATTTTTTTGACAGAGAGAGTGAGAGAGAGCATGAAAGGGAAGAAGGTCAGAGGGAGAAGCAGACTCCCTGCGGAGCTGGGAGCCCGATGCAGGACTCGTCCCGAGACTCTGGGATCATGACTTGAGCTGAGGCAGTGGCTTAACCAACTGAGCCACTTAGTCACCCTGCCTGTTGTTTTTGTTTTGTTTTGTTTTGTTTTTTGTTTTTTACAGCCTGAGAGTTTCAGAATACATTTCCCACAAACATGTCAATCGGCAAATACTTATGAAGAGCCTACTATGTGCCTGGTTAGCTGGTTAGCTTTGGAGCAGGAAATAAAAAAAGGACATGGCATCCTTAGGCACCCAGAGACAGAACAGAAGTGCCTCCATTGAGACTACTTGAAATCGGATTCTAAATTCATTCATTCATTCTTTCTTCCATTTTTTCCCTTTTTTGCCCTCCTTCCCTCTCTTCCCTCCCTCTTTCCTTCCAGCCATCCCTACCTCCATCCCTCTAACAATCCCTACACCAGTATGAAGTCTACCATGAACCAGACACTAGGAAAACAAAGATTCAGGGTCAGCCTTCAGGAATTTCACTCATTCTAAGAGGCCAGTGGACAAGCAAGAGATGGCCACAGGTGTTGTGGTGGGGCTGTGGTCTGGGTGCATAGCTTCAAAGAGAAGGGACAAGAGAGCTGGGTCTTGAGGAGCAGTCATTCACTAGCAAAACAAGGTAGACCAACGACGTGATCAAAAGCATGAGGGCTGTAACATACCTGGCTTGTCCAGGGAAAGGTAAAAGATCAAGTGTGTCTACAGCACAGAAGATGCTAGAGAAGATGAGGCTGGAAGGAGAGCGGAGGGCTGACTATGAAGAATATCGAAGACTCTGCTAAGAAACATAGGGGCTTGCTGCTTTGGTCGTGAGAAGTCATCTAGGTTTCTAGAACCATGACAATTACAGGAGCATATCTGTGTGTTATCATGGGCACCCTGGTGACATGAGGAGGACAGAGAGAGAATTGTGAGGGCCTGGGCTAAGAGAGAAGCGACAGGAAACATGGGGAAGGATGGGAAACAAACCCAGAAGGTGGAATGCCAGGGCCCGCCGACTATTCCTGTGATAAGTGGAGGAGGGGAGAAGCTGGAGGAAACCAGGCTGACTCCAGGCCCAGAACCAAGGCAGCCCTAGGATCTGTGATAGGAAACTCAAGGACAGGGCAGACCTGGGGCTGGGGCACTGA
>PITA01001562.1:179727-190294 GCA_004023965.1 Spilogale gracilis | reverse complement strand
GAGAGACATCATGATGAGAAATAGTCTTTTTTGTTGTTGTGTTGAAGACTAGCTTAGGTTAGAAATGCTTTGAGTTGTGATAGGTGGAGTCAGGGGCATTCTCTTTGGAAAAGTTGTTTCATTGACCTGGGCATGAGTTGTTGAAGAGCGGGATGGGGATACAGGAGCTGAAGAGGAGGAGGGTCTTGGAAGGAGGCACAACCTGGAAGACCACAGGAAGGGAAGGGGAGAACTGGAGAGGAGGATTCCAAGGCTTTGAATCTGGGACATCTTGAGGACAGAGAGGAGGGGATTGATTTGGGAGAAGACGCCAAGGTCAGGGTTGACTTGGAGACTGAGATAAAATTATACATCATCCAGTATTTTAAGTGAGAACATCAAAACGTAGATCTTTTTTGACTTACGATGTGTATGTCCCAGTAAACCTATGGTAAGTTGGAAACATGTTAAGTTGAAAATGCACTTACTACTCCTGGCAGTTTTGCCTAGCCCACCTTACTGTGGTCGGGACACTGACTCTCGACCACCACTGGGCAGACTCATCTAACACAAAGCTGATTTTATGATCAGGTGTTGAATCTTCTGTGTAATTGTTGAATACTGTGCCAGAAGGGACCAGTGATGGCTGTGTGGGTACAGCGTCACTCCAAGTTGGTCATTTACTCTCGTGTCCACATGCCCAGCATCACAGGGGAGGATCATCCCCCATCGCTCGCCCAGGCAAGCGGACACAATCCAAGTTCAAAGTATGGTTTCTATCAATGGCATAGTGCTTTCGCGCCATCGTAAAGCTGAAAAATTGTAAGTCAAGCCCTCATGAGTCAGGACCCGTCTGTAGTTTTGAGTAAGGTGTGGAAGTATCATGGCTTCATTAAGCTCATGAGTACACAGTAGCTTTGGAAATTTGGTTAAATGCTTCGAACAGCTCGGCTTCCATGTACGGGTGGTATGCTGAGAGAGGGCTGACAGCTGATAACTTTTAAATAGAAAAATCAGTCTCTAAGCTTCATGGCTTGCTTTGGCAACAGGTGCGGCCCTCTGGCCTGCCAGTGCAGGGAGGAAGGGTGGTGCCAGGCCAAGGGCAGAGGCTGGCTGCACCTGACGCTTTACTATTGATCCCCGGGCTCCGAAACCAGCTGCCTCCAGCAGGGCCTTGGGAGCCCTCGGAAGTGGATGACAGCAGAGTCGCGTCAGGCCAGACTGCTGAGGCCGGGGTGCTTGGCTCCGGAGACGTGCACGGCTCAAGCAGGGGTTCGGGTCACACTCCAAACTGGGTACAGCAGAGCCCGAGGTGGGCAGGACGCTCTTCCCAAAATGTTAAAATTACTTCTTTTAAAAAAGATTTTTAATTTATTTTATATTTATTTATTTGACACAGAGAGAGATCACAGGTAGGCAGAGAGGCAGGCAGAGAGAAGGGGGGGGGGAGCAGGCTCCCTGTTGAGCAGACAGCCCGATGTGGGGCTCGATCCCAGGACTCTGAGATCATGACCTGAACCGAAGGCAGAGGCTTAACCCTCTGAGCCACCCAGGTGCCCCTTAAAATTATTTTTTAAAGCTATTATATATTAAATTCCATTTGTATGGGCATGACCTTCTAATCCAGCTTTCCTTTACTCAGCAATCACGTCCGTTGGAGACGCTCACACATTATTTGAACCAAGATATGGATGGGTCCACATTTTCTATATACCGAAGTTACAAGCTGCTAAGCTGGCCTGTTCACGGTTCCAGATGCTGACAGAAGAGTGAGACTCTGGTGTCAGAGAGTAGTTGGGTGTACCAGGCAGCCATCAGCAGTCAGCCCCCTTGGTCCCCAAAGTCCAAGGAGTGGGACCCAGAGGGCCCAGATGGGTGGTGTGCACACAGTGGGCTTGTGTCGCTGATGGGGAACACTGACCTGGTGGGGAGGGGGACTCGGCATTTATAGCAGCAGTAAACACACCTCTTCATTACAGAGGGAGAGCTAACCTCATCTTCAAGGTCGCTCACGGCAAGCACAGTCCTGAGAAACAGTGCAGGGAAAGACCGGTCCAAGCCTGCTGCCCTTGGCACCCAGCATGAGGCGCAGAAACATGAAAGACCTGTGGAGACGGTCTTCTCAGAACACAAAAATATTAAAATATAAAAAAATAAATATGGTCTTCTAAGACTATGAAAATAAAATGATATAAAATAAATATAAAGAATAGACTAAATAGGGGTGCCTGAGTGGCTCAGTTGGTTAAGCGACTGCCTTCGGCTCAGGTCATGATCCCGGAGACCTGGGATTGAGCCCCACATCAGGCTCCCTGCTCGGCGGGAAGCCTGCTTCTCCCTCTCTCACTCTCCTGCTTGTGTTCCCTCTCTGGCTGTGTTTCTCTCTGTTAAATAAATAAAATCTTAAAAAAAAAAAGAATAGACTAAATAATAAAGTAGAATAAATAATAAAATTAAAAATATAAATAAATATAAAATAATATAAACATAAAATAAAAATAAGTATGATGGTACCACAGGTGAACATGCGAGAAGAGTTTTAAAATTTGCATCTGTTTAACGAAGAACCATTTTATAGCATTTAATCTGGTTATATAGATTTCAGTTTTAAAACATATATAGAAACTCTTATTTCAAACGATTTGAAAATCCTTTTGCTTTTCCTGCAAGCCATGTGAAGGAACTGCTTGCAAAAATGTCTCCTCCACTTTAAACAATCATCTGTAAAACATCTCCTCTGTGCGTAACATCCCATCAGGTCCCGTTGGGAGTATGGAGGCAGCGGATGACTCAGCCCTTGCCTTTGGTTTTAGAACATTCTAGAATCATGAAATGGGCTTACCTGGAACAACCAAAGTAAACCTATCAAGTGCTCGATAATGAAATACCAATGCTGCCAGAGGGAAAACCCATCCAAATCATGTCATAACATTTCTATCAAGAATGGTCACGTATTTTTTGTTGGTATATATTCCCATAGCCAAAGCCACTCCTCTCCGGTTGTTCATGGCTGTTGTGCAGACACATGCAGTTCTGCGAATGCCTGCTCCCGGCTAATGCCTCCCACCTACCCGCCCCCAATTCTCTGCATCTACGTGCTCTCTTAGTCTTCATTTCTCTCTGCCTCTGTTTCTCTGATGTGTGAAGCATAGGAGTATTTACGGAAATGGGGGTTAGTTTTTTTATGCTTTTTGGTGGGAAGAGAATAGCTTTCAGATAGAGCTCATCTGAAAAAAAACAACTCTCCCTAATTCTGCCCCAGTCCTTTCTCACTGACAGTATCAAAGACCACCCTCCCCCCACCAGCCTGCTTTGAGTACCATTTGCTTCTGTTGGGGAGGGAAGCACTTAACTTGAAAGTCACTGGAAACATTCCAGTCCCTGGGTAGCTTTATGTCGAGAGGCTGCAGAAGGACACAGCACATTTGAGGAACATCGAGTGCGTCCACGCCCCAGGGCGCTCACTCCTCACAAGCTTTTACTCTGTGAGTTGAGAGCTAACTGGTCTACCCACTGGAGGCTGTGACTCAGAAATGCCGAGGGGCTTGCCTGACATCACACAGCAAGTGACAGGACAAGGTCTGGGACTCAAGCTTTCGGATGCCAGGCTTGCAAGTGCTTTTGGGGCTTTCGTTCTTCTCATTTTGTATGAATACTCCCACATGGGCCAGAAAACCTGGTCTTTAGTCCTTGATGATCTTGGCGTGTCAGGCTCAAATTTAGGAAGTGGTGGGGTGGTGGCAAGTAGCAATCCTACCACTTGTGCAGTTGTTCCCCTTGAGGAGTGAGTGACGACCAAGCAAGCCTTCTTTCCCATCAACGACGCTTCATGTGCATCTCACGCCCTTCTCACTTTCCCTGGAACCAACTCTGTCCCAGAAAATCTTCCTGACGCTAGTTCGGCTTCTTAGAATTCCAGGACATCTCTCTGGGGCCCCCAGGATAACCTGACCTATTTTGTGATGGGTCATGACTATTTTTAATATCAAAGGCACCTTTGAGAGACAAACCATCACCTGGGAGAGAACACAGTCCGATAAAGTCCGTGGAGGATGTGCTCACGGGGAGTTGTGTGTGCCACAGGGCCCGAGCTGGAGGTCATACAGCACGTCCTGAAACATCACACAAATACAATCATTTTCATCAGTTTTGTTAGACGTGTATTCAGAATTAGAATGAGCAAGCAAGGAGTGAGGGCCGGTAGCTCTGTCCCAGGAGTGGGATGTTTGAGCTTTAGTGCGTGAGCGCTGTGGTCATTTTCAGAGGGTCTCCGGAGGTCATAGGGCAGCTTGGTGACTTCCGGCCCTTGTCACATTTCTCTTATGGAACAGTGTGAGATTTCAACCGTAGCTAGCCAGGAAGAAGAATTGTATAGATCAGCAGCAAGAGATTTGGCTTCTCATCATGTAGAGTTTCAGCAATACGGAAGGGTAGAGGCAAACTTTTTGCAGAAAAAAATTCAGAGACTACAAGAGAGGGAGAAAAAGAGGATAAAATATGAAAGATGAGAGTGTGTCTTTATCTGAAATTGAGGTATTGTCAGCTTTATACATCTGGAACATGGTCACAAACTCCAGAGCGTTTAAAAAAAAAAAAAAAAGGCTTTGAAGCCCCAGAGAGGCTGTTGGAATGCCAAGGGATGCATTAAGGGAGGGAAGGTCTCCTCTTAGGAGTGAGTTGGCCCCGGGGTGTAGTCAGCCAGAGAGCCCACGGTGGAGTGTCGTGTCCCCCCCATCCCCCGCCAAAGTTGGTAATGGGGCACCAGGCCCGAGGACAGGGTTGACCTGTCTTCTGTAAATTCCATTTAAGAAGGTGAGAAAAGCACAATGTATTTTCTAAAAGAGTAGCCGGAAATTAGAAATACTAGCTTTCCCACTACTGAGGCCTATGGGCCTCCATCATGCTTTCCTACTAAGTTCTAAACTTCTGGGATTCTAGAACCTCATAGTTACCTCTGATGATTAACTCCATTTATTTATTGTTTGACGCTTTAGCTTCTACAGGGGAAAGTGTTAGGTCCCTGGAAATCTTTTATATCCCTGGAACCCCTCCTTCCCTGAGGATGCCCGAATAGCAAACAGTCACTGTAGGAACTAAAGACATGTGTCCTAGTGACCAGGACAACCTCCAGTTGACTTTGTAACAGGTGATTCCCAGGAAACACTGGAAAGTAACAAACCTAGAAAAGGCCAGGGAGCAGGGACACCTGCCAGCTGGTAAAAGGAGAGTATTACCGCCCACAGAAGATGTTGGAAGTCCCAAGGGTGTTGACCAGGAAACAGTTATACGCTCAGGTTCTAACCCACAAAGTGTTGCGGGACACAATGGTGTGTATGGAGATAGACATTTAGCAAAAAGAAGTCATTTGCATTTTTTTGAAGTGATTTGTGAGGATTTGATTCTGACGCCAGTTCTGGTATGTGGGGTTTTGTCCATCCCAACAAGCAACTGACTCAATTCTGACTGTCTCCCCGGAGATAGTGTCAGATCCCACAGGTCAGGGGCTCAGTTCTGCAAGACTGACGTCCCCTGGGCCTCCCCACATCAGATGCCATCACAAGGCCCGGCACCTGTGCTTCTCACCACCCAGCTGTGTGGATCCGAGGTTCCGACAGCGCCCTCCTTAGGTCTGATTGCTTGGCTAGAGTAGCACACAGAACTCAGAGAAACATCTTATTTACTAGATTATCGGTTCATCGTAAGAGGACATACTTCAGGGATGGCCAGATACATGGGCGAGGTACGACGGAATGGCGGGGAGCTTCCGCACTCAGGCACACCACTATCTTCAAATCTTAAGGAAGCTTTCCACCCCCCATCCCTTCAGGTTTTTATGGAGGTTTCATTATATAGACAAAATTGATGAAGTCATTGGCCATCTCCAGCCCTTCTCTCCTTCCTGAAGGTCTGAGGATGGGACTGAAGGTTCTCTTATTACAGGGTTGGTTCTTCTGCTCATCAGCCCCCATCTAAGATCCCGTTAGATGTTCTAGGAGCTTTCCAAATGTCACTTCATTAACATAAACTCGGGTGTGGTTAACAGGGGTTTATTATGAATACCAACACATCTTTATGGCTCTTGTCATTTAGGAAATTCTAAGGTCTGTACCAGAAAGATCAAAAACCAATGAAGACCAAATAGATATTTCTCCTGCATCACAGTATCTCAGTGGAATATTGTCTTCTAATACAGGGAGTCTGATAAAGTGTCTTAGTTCTTTAAAAGGAATATGTTTTTACTTTATTAAATGCTATTATTTCCTACTTTTATTGTTTTAGTATTAATAAAATGTACGTGTTCATTTGATAGAGATATTATTTTTTTTTTTAAGATTTTATTTATTTGACAGAGAGAAATACAGCCAGAGAGGGAACACAAGCAGGGGGAGTGAGAGAGGGAGAAGCAGGCTTCCTGCTGAGCAGGGAGCCCGATATGGGACTCGATCCCCGGTCTCCAGGATCATGACCTGAGCCGAAGGCAGTCACTTAACCAACTGAGCCACCCAGGCGCCCCAAGATATTATTTCTTTAAATGGTTTTATAACTATGGAGTTGCCTAAACAAGGATTTAAAGACTGGTTTGTCAGCTTTTTATCCAAGAAAGATAAAAGGGAGTTTTTTAATAGTCATAATCTAGACGGTAGTACCCACTCTGCCAATCCGTCTTCAAGAATGATGCCACACAACACCAGAGAGACTTTTCCAGTTATCTAACTGCGGGTCACTTCCCATTTTCTAGGTGAAGATTATACATGATAACAGTGCCCATCGCCTGAGTTTTCCTTAATCTGTAGGATCCGGGGGCACCTGGGTGGCACAGTCATTAAACGTCTGCCTTAAGCTCAGGTCAAGATCCCGGAGTCCCTGGATCGAGCCCTGAATCGGGCTCCCTGCTTGGCAGGAAGCCTGCTTCTCCCTCTCCCACTCCTTCTGCTTGTGTTCCCTCTCTAACTGTGTGTCTCTCTGTCAAATAACTAAATAAAATCTTTTTAAAAATCTGTAGGGTCTGGCGTAAAGACAATGGATAACTTTTTCAGGTTGATTAATCTCTTCTGTGATGAGTTGGCCCTCTGCCTTAGGATACTCATTAATCACATCTGACTTGATAAGTCTGTGGAAGTCCATCTGACTTGAACTATGATTCTGTTACTTTCTGCTCTTGAAGTTTTTCTAAAAATTGTTAATGCTTAAGAGCCAGGGGACCTCAATGAATTGTGGTGCTTGTGATACCACAATGGGTAGACAATGATACGTGGCTTGGGGAAACAAAACTGTATTATTTGAAGATTGAGCCGAGAGTGAGGGAGACCAGGTGCAGGGTTCAAAACAGATGAAGAGGGCTGAATATACCAACCCAGTGGCTTGTACCAGCTGGTACCAGAGTACCAGCCCAGGAGAGTCATCAGAGAGGAGCAGAAGAAGAAAGGGTTAAAGGGATGGGGGGGAGTGTTTGAGGGGGCGTTTTTATTGTTTTGTAATTCTGCATTTGGGATCACTTTTGGAGGAAAATGGCCTTTGAGTGGAAAGACGTAAGTAAATCACACACACAAATTATGCCAAGTGCTTTTAAATTTGTCGATAGCGTCTGACAAGCCTTTCTGTAAAGTGCATCTGTGTAGGCAAAGCTCTAAAAGTGAATGCTGCTGCTTCTCCAGGTGGAGGAAGATTGTGATGTGTTTTGAGGATTGTCCCTGGAGCTCAGCACTTGTGCCCGTCCTCAGGCCCTAGCTAGTCTCTGACTCTACCCGGGAGCCACGTTCAGGAGGCTTTCTGAAAGATTACCATTGACTTTAAAAGAGAAATAGACTCCATGAGGTTCAAGAGATACTTATGATTTCTTCCATGCAGCCAAGAATGCACAGGAGAAAGGGTTCTCTCTCCTGTTTTCTGTGCTCTTAATTCACATGAGACTGCTTCCACTCACACCCATGCCCCTCTGCGACCCTTCTAATGGGGGAGGGGGAGTTGAAGAGGTTCTCATTTGTCCCAATGGGGAAACAGTCTCCTGGGAAGAAAGGAGGTTTAAAAAGCAGAATGCCATGGGGAGATCCTTACTAAAAGAAGGTTGTCCTCTCAAATCCAGGATTTCTAAAGAAGCATGTAACTGGCAGAAATTGCTGGAGAAGATTATCCTGTCCATAAATGATGAACTGTTGGTATAGTAGGTGTTCTGTGCCCACCAGTATCCACAGAACACTAGACTCATGTCTGCAGGGTGCCCAGGCTTGAGAAGGGCAGAGTAGAAGACACAGCTTGGATGGAGAGGACAGTAGCGTGTTTGGGGTTCTGGCTTCTGCAGGAGGGCCCTGAAGGGCTCCTGCTTCTAGGGCCCCCGAGTCCTCAGAGGCCACCGTGCTCTCATTCCGAAGGACAGATAAACGTGACATGACTCTAGTGGGGCAAGGAATATGTAGCTACCACTTTGCCCCCTTTTGAGCCCCCAGAATTCAAGGGCACAGCATTATATTTTGTTGTATACTCTTCTGGTCCACCTGGAAAATGAGCACAGTCAGCACGGAGATGAGCGCCCTGCCAGGGGCTCTGACCTCCTTTGCATCTGAGCTCCCTCCCCAGAGCCCAGGTTCAAGTCCCACCTGTGGCAGTGGGTGAATTACATATGAAATGCGAATAATGACACTCACCTCACAGAGGGGTTGTGAGGAGACCAGACTTTGAATATAAGGTGTTTGGGTCTAGTGGAGAAAGTTATTAGATACAGAACACAAGCGGCGAGCTTGCTAGGCTAGCTACGTGACGTTCTGGATGGCGGTCCTTCGCTGGGTGTCTTGTCATGTCACCGTGTTTACCCTGCTGATTCACCAGAAAACAAGTGTCAGGGTCCAGGGCTCTCAGCGGGCACAGGGGCTGATAAGGTAGCTGGTCAGCCAGAGCTCTGTCTAGGGACAGAACACAAGGCTCGCCCTTCTCCCTGGCCTTGTAGGTCTCTCTTACCTCCAGTCTTCCCAGCTGCTTTCTCCTTTCATTCTTTCTCTTTCCCGTATTTCCATAAGAAGCAATGCATTTCTGGGGCGTCTGCGTGGCTCAGTCATTAATCGACTCAAGTCATGATCCTGTGGTCCCAGGATCGAGCCCCACATCGGGCTCCCTGCTCTGCGAGAAGCCTACTTCTCCTTCTCCCACTCCCCCAGCTTGTGTTCCTCTTCTCTCTCTGTGTGTCAAATGAATAAATGAAATCTTAAAAAAAAAAAGAGAGAAGCAATGTATTTTTGTGCCTATGCACAAAAAACAAACAAAATATTGTAGAAGATACTCCTGCATTGCTTACAACAAGTTTTAAGAGGATACATCCATGAAAAAATTCAAATTTTCTGGTAAATTTGAGAATTTTTTTGCCACAAATAAGTTATGACCACAGAGAAATTATGTATTTCTTATAAAGAGAGCCTGCATGTAGTAGTTGGTTTAAAATTTATGAACTTAAAACATCAGTCAAAGAAAAACTACCTTTGGTGATATAATAAAATAGAATTTTAAAATGTGCCATTTTTTAAAAGGTTTTATTTATTTATTTGGCAGAGAAATACAGTGAGAGAGGGAACACAAGCAGAGGGAGTGAGAGGGAGAAGCAGTCCTCCCACTGATCAGGGAGCCCAGTGCAGGACTCGATCCCAGAACTCCAGGATCATGACCTGAGCCAAAGGCAGATGCTTAACGACTGAGCCGCCCAGGTGACCCATAAAATGTGCCATTGTTAAAAAAAATAAAAGCAGGGCTCTGGAGAAAAAAACTTGCTAATGCTTTGGTCACTGTTTAAAAGCTGCCTTCAAAACATTTATAAACAGTTTGAATCCATCTGAATGTGTATTTTACAGATTAAAAACAGTACTAGTGAATCTTAGCTTCTTAGCCATAAAAGGAGAGAATCTATAGTATTGTACACATGGAAAATGAAATAAATCACAGGTTCTTGGAGTGACACCTAAAATATAAGCTATAGCAATGCATAGCTAGAGGTTTGTGTGGAGGGTTCTACTGTGGCTCTTAGACTATTTTAGATAGAGGCGTTTTATTGTTTTTATTTTATTTTTTTACTGTGCTGAAATATACATAACATAAAATTTACATTTTTGTCCTTTTTAATTGTGTAATTCAGTGGCATTGGAGACATTCACAATGTTGTGCAGCACTACTATTTCCAGAACTTTCCATCATCCCAAACAGAAACTCTGTATCCTTTAGATGGTAACTCCTCATCCCTCCCTCACCGAGCCCCTGGTAACCTTCGTTCTACTTTCTGTCTCTATGAGTCTGTCTAATTAGGTATCCCATGAAAGTGGGAATCAAAAAGGACTATTTTTCCTTTTTTTGGTCTGGTTTATTTCACCTACTACATTTTCTCTCTCTCTCTTTCTTTCTTTCCTTCCTTCCCTCCCTCCCTCCCTCCCTCCCTCCCTCCTTTCTTCCTTCCTTCCTTCCTTCCTTCCTTCCTTCCTTCCTTCCTTCCTTCCTTCCTTCCTTCCTTCCTTCCTTCCTTCCTTTCTTTCTTTCTTTCTTTCTTTCTTTCTTTCTTTCGAGTTTATTTATTTATTTGACAGAAACACGCTAGAGAGGGATCATGACGTGAGCC